>VXBW01008310.1:66565-80618 GCA_013400375.1 Thinocorus orbignyianus | reverse complement strand
AAAAGAAGAAGAAGAAAGAAAGAGAGGTTCCTGGATTCCTGTGCTGGGTAACTGTCAAAAAGGAACAGAGGAAGCTTTTTACCTTGCATACATCAAACTCTCTACAGCAAGTCAGTGTCACTGCTGCAGGTTCTAGCAAAAGTGGGGCAATTTTAGCTTCTGCTAACATTTCTCTTGAGAAATACCTGATGCACACAATGCTTTTAGATAAGAAAAGATATATTTAAGGTAAATTTAAAATTTTTGTCCAAACTCTAGAGATGTGTCCCTAAAACAACAACCTGTGATCATCTCCTCTCATAGATTTCCCCAGCTCACTGCCTTTCCAATTGGAGGGGAAGACAAAAGTTCACCTACACGGACTCAAGACATATCACACATGTCATCCCTGAAATGTGCTGTCCTTGACCCTTCACAGGTTTTGATTCTTCACCTTCATCAACCCCCCTGAAGCAAACGGCAGATCAGCAGATGCCAAAGGACAAGATCCAGCCTCATAGATGTGCAGTTGCCACTGCGAGGGGGTCTGGCAACCATCTTCCACCTGTCCGGTCAAAAGCAGACCACCAGACCAGTCTTCTCCTTGTGTCAGTCACCTCAGTCTCGTCACCCTCCCATCAGTGGCTATTATGGACCTCTACTTCAGTGCAGCCAGAAAACCATTTTTTTGACTTACACAGGGAGCAGCACTACCTTTAAAAATCAGATGCTACTCTGAAATCTAGACAGTACTTACTCCTGTACTGGCAGAAAACATAAGAATAACAAACAGAAAATGATAAGAATAACAACAACAACAACAACAACAAAAGAAAAAAGAAAAAAAAAAGAACAGGTGACATTGCTTTAACAACATCATCCCAGAAAAGAGAAGAAGATGATTCTCACTGATCACCATTTAAAACTGGGTAAGAAAGAAACCTCACTCCCTGCTAATACAGGCTTTCCAGCAGGGCTCAGCTTGTCACAGTGTGTAGCTTTCTTCCCTTTGATAAGGTCAGTTTGCCAAAAAGAACAAAGTGCACATGAGTAATACATTACTCAACCACTTGTACACATACATCTATTTTTTTTTTTCACCAGCTCTCACTATTCAGAAAGGTACAGACATCACATCATGATGAAAAGGGTCATTTAAAAGACTTCACAGAGGCTCTGTACTGTGGAGGATTTAATTTTCACTTGAACGCCTACATTTTAACCTCTTTTTCTTTACAGAAACACTCTTTTTGAATGGCAGGTTGCAGTTGGATGTTTCCTTGGGTTGCTGACTAGGAATACATAAAATATGAGGGCACATTTGTCACAGGAGAAGGTCATGACTAACTCAGAGGTGCACCATAGGGGTGATGGAGATTACACATCCAGCCCTGGCCAGCAACCTCCCCCAGCTCTGCTCCAATGGTGCTGCTACAGAATGGCCAAATTAAGACAAATTCTGAAATCAGTAGTTCTCAGGCATATTCGCAGGACTAACTCTCTTAATCATCATGCTTTCCACACACACTGCCAGAACGCTGACTCTGATGTGGCTTTTTTCCCTCTTCTCAGCAAATTTGAGTGTTAAAGGGCAACATTTGAAAGATATCTGCATGCAGATCACAGCAATAATTTTGGGCTTGCATTTGTGCACATTTCACAGCCTAGTAAAGTGAAGTAACTCCTTGGTTCTGTTGGAATATTTGCTGGATATCTGAAAGCACAGGATGCTGCACAGACACAAAAGCCATCTGAAAAAGTGTGTTTAGTTGGAGAAAGAGCATGCTGAGGCACACCTCATCACTCTCTACAACTACTTGAAAGGATACTGTAGAGACATTGATGCTGGTCTCTTCTCACAGGTAATTAGTGATAGAATGAGAGGGAATAGATTCAAGCTCCAACAGGGTAGGTTTAGGCTGAACATTAGGAAAGAATTTTTCACAGAAAGAGTGATCAGGCGTTGGAATAGGCTGCCCGGGGAGGTGGTTGAGTCCCCATCCCTGGACGTGTTTAAGAGTCATTTAGATGTGGTGTTGGGGAATATGGTGTTGGGGAGAACATTGTAGAGTAGGGTAGATAGTTGGACTTCACAATCCCAAGGGTCTCTTCCAACCTAGATGATTCTATGAAACCCTGAAGTTTACGAGTTCATGAAACCCTGAAGAAGGTTTGTGCACAGCAAGCCTGATGGCAGACCAGTTCCCTGCAAAAGCTTGGGGGACATTTCCCAGGGACCTCTCGCCACCACCTTAACAGTGATGGTGGCTTTACGTCCTTCCTCCTTACAAAGCCCCCAGTGCTGAACACCGTGCAGATGTGCAGGAAAGAGAAATCTGGGCATTTCATTTGCAGAAAAATCATATTTCAGTTGAAAAGCTGGACGTGCTTCACCTCCATAACCTGATGGAAAAGTCTGTTTGAAAGAATGGACATTTTCTATTGATTCTGCAGTAGCTTATGAACGATGTTCAGCATCGCCTTGAACTAATGTTGCGTCACAATATTTACTTTTATCAGGGTGTCCTGGATACTAACACTGGGAAATTCTGCAATGAATTTAACTATTGTGGCAGTGGAAGTCCATATTTCAGGTTAATTTTATGTGTAAAACTCTCATGTCTTACTTATTTGTGAACTTCTTTTGTATTAATTATTGTTCCTTTATAATTCTGTGATTGTTTGGACTTCCTTTGAAAGATACAGTACTTTAAAGAATTTCTTTATACGCTCAAGTAAACTGTGTATCTCCCATATCCCTTATATATCCTTTGCTCTTCTTTTTGCAGCTGGGTCTGCACTTGACATCTACTGCTTTGAAACTAGATTTCAAGTCATAATTCATTTCAGTTCTTGCTTTTACATATCTAAATCCCCAATGTGTTCTTGCAATTGTCATAATTAAAGTGGCTAGCCCTCTCTTTTGCTGATTTTGTCATTTTCTTAGTTGTGCAGTATTCTTCCTGCAGGGTGATTAATTTTATGCTATTAAACATCTTAAAAAGTCACCTGAAAAAATGGGTGAATGGCAACATGGCAACATTTTTCAGTGCTGAAAAACTTTTCAGGATATTCAGATCTAATATTGCTTGCTAAAACTTCTGGTAGAAAAGGAGAGGTCAATTATTGAAAAATAATGCAAATTGGGTGAAAAAGAATTGCCATTGCATGTGTATGGTGATGGTTGGTACTTTAAACATTTAGACACAGGAAGTTCAGAGCAAAAACAAAAACAAAACAAAATAACAACAACAACAAAAAAAAAACCCAAACGAACAAAAAACCACCTAAAACATAATGTGATACTGGGAAAATAATAACTAAAGAAACCAGAAAATATCATCATGCTGTGGATTAAGTTTCTGTGGCTTCTGTGGCTTGAATATTCTGTGGAGTTCTGATTCTTCCATCTTGAAAGAGATGTAATAGAACTTGCAAAGATATAGAGAAAGGGCAAAAAGTATGATCAGATATGAAACAGAATCTATATGAAAAGAGATTAAATAAACTAGGTTTCTTGGCTCGGGAGAGTATAGAGAAGATGAGCATGGGGCTGCAAACTGTGATTACTTGCAACATAAAAAATAGATCAAGATAACTTAACTGTGAGATTCATGGGGGCAAAATGGAGCCAATGTTCCGGGCACCAATTGCTAAAAAAACATTAAAAAAAAGGAAAAGGAAAGGTTTGAAAAAATTCATGGTGGGGGCAGGAAAATTCGCTGATGCCTATGAAATGTAACAGACTAGATGTAACTTCTAAACCAGAATATTCCTAAATTACTGTTTGTAGAGTTAGTATAGCAGGGGGAGGTTCACGTGCTCATACGTGACCCTATCTCTTATACTTTTAATAGTAACTTCAAGTGTTGCTGGTAGTAGATGCCACCATCTGTGCTGAATAATCTTTCCAGTGAGTTTGATACACTCCAACTAGCACTTTCTCCCCACAACCACAATGCTATACACAGAATTCTCTATGTTGTGATTTTACCTTGTTTTCTGTATGTTTACGGGGTTGTTTCTTTCAGGCAAGAGGCCACTGCTTCTCCATTCTCCCCTTTCCTTGCTCTTTAAACATGCTTCAACTCTGCTTCCTTGCGGCAGTGCCAGGCTGTAGAGACAAGTTAATTAGCCCAACGTGCTTACTAGCTTGAGCTCTGTGCTCTGCCTCACCTTTAAGGTAAGTTTTGGAGGGTAAAGAGTCAGTTGCAGAAAAGTCTGCCTCTCTACAGTTTATGAATTCTCATTGATTCCAGGGAATGCTCTCAGCCTATGTATTTCAGGCTGGAAATGTTACTTTGAAAGTGGGGCTTGCCTGCCTTTTCTGTTATTATCATGACTTTTCACTGTCGGATCGATGTAGTAAGGCAATTTAGGAAAACTGTGCTGATACTCTGCTGCCAGTGAAGCTGGTTTTGGACAGAGCTACTCCCAGTACAGAAATAATTAGTTTCAAGATTGAGAAGCATAAGTAACCAAATTAGTTATCTCATGATGGTAGGCGTAGTAACGTCTATTGTTCCCGTGTTTCCTAAAAAACTATTACTGCTAATAGCAACAAGAACAACAAAAACCAAGTGAATAGGAAAACAGCTTGGTTCCCTTGGAGGCAGTAGGAATGAAGTCTACCGGAAGACTAATTGAAATTTAATTTACATTTCTGATTTATTTGACTGCTCACTGCTGGGTGGTAAAAGCTAGATACTGAGTGACTTACAGTATTTCTCCCCACACTCACGTAAGTTAGCAGCCCAGCTTACTGTCACCTTGGGCTAACAGGGAGAGTAATTTCACCATCTCCACTGCTACAGCATTAAGGGGAATGAATCTCATTCTCTTCCTTTGTTTTTTGTAGTTTATCAGATGATTTATTTACAGAGTAGTCTGTAGGGCAAGTTAACAAATATGTTATTTTTACCATCGCAGCCTGCAAATGGATTCTGAACATGAAAATGGGACAGAGCAAATGTCTTTCCTGGCTGTGTGAGAAATTCAACAACAGCCCTGGAAAATAAAGGGAACTGTGTTACCAGGCATTTGCATATTAGAGTAGATTTTTTTGTGAATTACACAGAAATGCAAAAGGGAAAGATAAAAAAAAAAAGCCTGCATTTGCTCTCTACCACCGTGCATGTTGATGAATCCCTGGCACATGTTAATTAACACCCTATTGTGTTTGGCAGCCTACCAAGGGCTGGATCTGAAGACAGAGGGATCCTTTAGACTAAAAGTCACTTACAACGTATATTGAAAGGGAAAAGATTTATATTTATACAAGTTGTGAACATTCATTAGGAAGAAGCATTTTGCTGTTAGTGTAATTAACAAAGATGAACTGCCATCTATCACAATATTTTATCATCAGTATAATAAAATCTTATACCTTATAGTGAGAGTAAAAACATTTCTGGTATTAACGTGCCAGTTGGTCAAAAAGAATATTCCGAAAAAATCTGGAAATCCTTCTCAGATTCCAGAGCAGCAGAGAGGGAATGGTAATCACCATCAGAGTAAAGGAAATTCTTTAAAATATTCAGTGAGGAAATGTTCATATTTACAAATATATGTATTTGATTGTATTTTTCTTCTTTTTGTTTGAGTTTCCTGCGAGCAAATTTCTAGTTATTCTCAGAAATATCCAGAAAATGAAAGGGTTTTGTTAGCAAGAATATCAACAAAAACCCCACATTGTTCAGGCAAAATAGCACAACTTCTCAATATCAGAATTACAAAACAAGTAGCTGGCAAAAGAGGTACTAGCTAAAGATAATTCACAGAAACTATTGGTTAAATAATTTCAAACAAAAATGTCTGTGAAAATTGTGATCCAGCTTTTGGCGTCTTGAAAGGAAGAAAAAAAACTGAACAGATTTAAAAAAAAATGATGAAAACCATACTTATTACAAACTATTAATCCACTCTACTTGTGTGACAAATATAGTAACAGTTACACACTGCAAAGATCACCATACTATGTGCTCTGTAGTTCTGTGCAGAATAAGAAACGTGATCATCACAATAATGATACGATAATTATAATTTTGTGGTTTTCTCTAAGAGGTGGAGTGTGGCCATGATAGCCAGGAACTGAACAGGGAATGAAGTTCTCAAGTTTCTGGCACAGTCCGGGTGCCAGAATGTCTTCTTTGCTTGCCTTTTCTAGGCAGAAAAAACAAGTTAATTATTCAACCCCTTTTTTTCCAGCTTAATTATCCCTGCACTTGTAGTCACAGAGGATGGAGTGAGGGCTCTTCCTAGACTTCATCTCCTGTCCTGGGCATGAGAACAGTCTGTAGCTCCCCTCATCTGGAGAAAGTCGATCTGAAACACCTCAGAAGATGTTTGGGCAGCCAAACAACAGCTGTGGTTGTCCAAGAGCGTAATAGTAAGTTGGGCAATCTTAGTGAAGATGTTTCCCTCATCTGGCTGCCAGTCTTTGAGAAATTTTTCACATGTAGGCTAGAACTCTCAGGTTAATTAAATATATCTTAACATTAATTTGTAGACCCTAGCAATGCTTTATTTCAACACTAACTTCATAGATTTTATGGAACTGGTAATGCTTTTAGATAGGAGAGAAAATTGGCATTGCATTAGTTCTCCTATGAAAATAAAAGCCATGTTTTCAGGCATAATGAGACTTCCAGAAAGAAGAACTACATAATCCTTCTGAAGGCAAACTAGGCACATAGTATTAGTCTGTAGTGAGAAAGGACTGAATTATATCCCATCATTCTGTCGTATTCACCTCAGCTGAAAAAGAGCAAGTCTTAAATTTCAGTCAAGGAACCCCTTCTACAAAAGATTAGAAAAAAACCCTCTATCTCCACATAGACTTATCATTATCTTGAATTTTTATAAACCTAAAGAGAACAGAGAGGTCTGAAAGGACACTAAATGAGTCACTTCAGAATGATTTCTACTCACTTCCTTCTCAATGCAAGAAAAGTTAACTTTTACAACCATCAACTGACTACATTCTGGGAGTGATTTTACAACATTGATCACTCACTTTGAGTTACTTCTTATGTAATTTCCTCTTTTCCATATTAGCTCCTTTTCCATACGTTCTCCTGATGCCTCTCTGTTAAGAGAATATACTTTTCCTCTCCCTCTGACTACCAGTGACTTAGTGGCTGTTTACATAACACACTTCTCATTGACTTATTTAGCCCTAAGTTATTTGTTTAGCATACTTGTACCTCCTTTTCCACCTGTGAAATGGGAACAGTATTATTTGCCTAACTCTAAGGACTATGCAAGCAATACTAATTTTTTTTTTTTTTATCCTTTCTTTTTACATTATTTGCAGAAGACAGTTCCTCTGTGTACCTTCCCCTATATCCCTGAGCACAGGAATGAAAGGGGAGTCCTGGGTGGCAGGAAGGTGTAACAGGCCACTTGCTTACAGCCAATTAAGAGATGGAGGGCGTTCATGCATGGTTTTCCAGATACTTAAGATGTCAGCTGCACTTCAAAATCCAGACCATCTGTCATCAAACAGAAGACATGCTTCATCCAGATCGTGGATTTTTACCCCTACAAACTACTAGTGATGCCATGAAAGGCTGCTAATTAGATTGCCTTCAATTTTGTTAACAATTTGTCTTCTGACCAGATATTATTCTATGTTACTCATACTACATATGAGCATTGTTTTGTATAAAAATATTGTTAACATATGCTGAACATTCCAAAACCTCTCAGTTTATTTAATACATCCTCCAAACATAATCTGTGTCATTTATTTTGCAAACTTTGTAAAAAAGGCCATCCACGTTTTTATGTGTTATTGGTCCCAAACAATTTTTTTCTTTTAAGTTGGCTTGAGATTTCTCAATTTTTATACTAATGGTCTGAATACTGACATATGTATTTTTATTAAAATCTCACTACCACAAGTCCTATGGTTTTCTCCTTCTTTCAAAATACAACTAAATTCAGTGCTTTTCTGCAATGGAAGTTACTCCTTCTGTGGTTGACAGGGCAAAATTTCTCAAAGATGACCAGTATTATTTAGTCCACACAGGCAACTACTTTTTTGGCAATGAAAGAGCCAAACAAAAGCAAAAATACATTGCAAGACGGAAAGAAAATTAGTGTGAGAATGAATAGATTTTGCACTTGTAGAAAAACATTTTCAACAGTTTAGGCATTCAGGCATAGGCTTTGCTCCCTGAGTTGGATTTACCTCTACTTCCACAACAAAAATTCCACCTAGAAGCAAGGATACAAGTGAAACATGAGACATCATGAAGGTGGGTATGGAGATGGACAAAAGGCAAGAGGTCAAGAAATGGGCACAGGTGAGACATAATTAATCCTGGCTGGCAGCGGAGCCTGGCAATAGAACTGCCCTTTTGCTTATTCAGACCCTGCTGTCCACCCAGGTGGCCATCATGGTACTTCATTATCTGGAATAAGCATTAGACAATCATACAACAGGATGGGGAAATTGTCCCAGGGTGATGGGAGGAGGAATGCATGGCTCAGGAGACCAATTTTTAATTTTCTGCCACCTGTGACAGTCTTTCCATAAAGAAAAGGCGAAAAATTAGACTGTTCTAAAGGTATTGAGATCAGACACTTTGGAAGGAATTCCTTTGTTCTAATCTCTATCAGTAACATTCAGGTTAAATCTCTTCTACCATTATTTTAAAGCATCCAGAGAGTCGTCTTGTTATTTCCAATCACAGAGTATTCACAGCCTGTACTTGCTCTTACATCACGGGTGTATAAAAAGCAGAGTTGCTGGAGGTGATCGTGTCCAGCAAAGACCATGACATCAAGAAAATACAAAAGATACTCAGCTTCATCGTGTCTCCCATCGCACATAGTTAGAAGGCAAAAGTATTTCTGTTTTCATGAGTGCTGGCAGAACGATTAGAGTTTTTCACCTGTTGCCTGTTTTTCAAAGAAAATAAAAATGCCCACAGATTAATGTTCAGAACTCACAATTTAAGTGACATGTTACACTGACATCTTTCTTAAAGCTAGCTGTTTCGTAGTCACCTTACCTCTAGACTCCTGAAATACACTCATGTGGATATACCAGGGAGATAAGATCGAACTGAGGGTCAAAAAGCACTACCTGCAGCAGGAGCTTCTTGATTTGTTTTATTTGAACATGAGTTTCAGTTATGATTTCATATTATTAAATGCAAATAAAAAATAGCATGTATATAGGGTATAAGATATATAAATCTCTTGTATAAGATATATATATACATCTAATATAAGATATTCCCAAAGATGTAAACTACGTTGAACTTACTGACCTGAAAGTATTTTTTTTTTTTCATTTTTCCTGTCATTTTTTCTGCCCTTTACTCTGCCATTCTCCCATCTACCATCATCTTCCCAAGGACAAAAGCCTGATATCTTGATCTAAGCAATCAACACGCAAAACTGATTTTTGGCTAATGAACTGTGATTGGTTTTCTACATTATGGAGTGGATGTTTTCTTTGGTCACTCAAATCCACATTGTTAGAAGAAAAGTCTCAAGAAGAACGAAAGCTTTAATTTTGCTAGAGACTAGACAATAAAAAGATGAGCAGAAATGAGTTTCAAGAAACCTTGGGTTTTTAGTACTAAAACATCACAGTGTGAAACATCATTCTTAAAAAAAACAGGCCACTAGAAGACAGACTGACTGAGAGCGCGGAAAGCAAAGTCTGAGCCTGAATGAGTAGAAAGTTTAATTATATTGGTATCTACCTGGATTGTTTCATTTCTTCCGTGGCAGCACTTTGGGGAATAGGTTGCAATTACCAATAAACTTCATCTATCAAGTAATCTCATTTCTTTCAAGACATAACCAGAGTCCTAATCCACTTGTTCTGTCTCACAGAATTAGTGCAAGGGTAAACACAGAAATTATTTTGAACAAATATTTTATAACCAGTGATATACTTTCTTAAAATATTACACAAAAAAAAGTGCAGCAAAAACCAACCACTAGAATGGAGTTTAGTGGCACAAAGATGAAAGAAGCAGGCATTGAAGAGCATAAAGGAGCATAATTTGGATGTTTCAGAGGCAAAAGGAAGACTTTGGTTCTTCTTCTCTGGTTCATATTTACATATATATAGTTGCAAAATAAGATAATACATAGATAATATGTGGCATATGCCTAACTCCACAGTGCAATATTTGCTTTTAGTTGGTGTGGAAAATCAGATTCACTGTTAAAAGAAAAACTCCACCACCAGCATGTACTAAAAAACCTTATTTTTATTTTCAGTGATATTATCACCAAGATCTCATACTGGATTATTAAAGCAATACTTCAAAAGAAGTAAGTCAGGATTGATATTTTTATTTATTTATTATGCTGTAGTTTCTTTCCCATACTTTACAGCATTGTATCACATTAAATTCACAGGCAATATGCTCAGAGAAAGAGCATGTCAAAGAAAGAAGAAGAAAAAAATTTACTCTAAGAAACTAAGGTTTAGCTTCTCTCAGAGCCTTATTTGCTGGCCTACATAATGGTTTTAAAAATCAACCTGTTAAGCAGTAAATTATAGAATTCTGTATTTTTTTTAATCCTTAGGAAAAATTACTGGTTGAGATTAGAAGAAGCTGCAATGCAGTTATGTGACCACATTTTTGAAAAATGATGAATAGGAGCTGTGACATGCAGCTCAAAAATTTAGTTTGAATGGTGATGAGCACCACTGTGTCGAGTAGTCTATTGTATTAAGCCCCTGTTTGCAGCAGTTTGACTCACCTTGGCTAACAGTGCGGAATCAGGAGTACAGTGATACCTGTGACACTTTGGATAGTCCCAAAACACAAATTTTCAGTTAAACCTGCGATGAAATGTACGCTGCTGGATGCAGACAAACATTTGCATAGTTACATACACTGACTTCCCTTTCCTGTGGCCTGAAAGAAAGGCAGAAGGACGAACTCAGCAGGAAGGAGTGACAATGCAGAGGTATTACAGATCGGGGGTTGGAACTAGATGATCTTTAAGGTCCCTTCCAACCCTAACCATTCTATGATTAGAGAGAGAGAGCTGGAGAGGGACTCTTCGTCAGGAAGTGCAGTGGTAGGACAAGGGGTAATGGTTTTAAATTGGAAGAGGGGAGATTTAGATGAGATATCAGGAAGAAATTCTTTGTTGTGAGGACGATGAGGCACTGGAACAGGTTGCCCAGAGAAGCTGTGGCTGCCCCATCCCTGGAGGGGTCCAAGGCCAGGCTGGATGGGGCTTGGAGCAACCTGGTGTGGTGGGAGGTGTCCCTGCCCATGGCAGGGGGGTTGGAACTGGATGATCTTGAAGATCCAACTCTAACTATTCTATGATTCTATGAATACATTTGGCTTAGCAAAGGTGAGCTGCATTGGAAAGATGGGACTTCCAGCACTGCATTTCTTAGTCCTTTTTATCACCTTGGAGTCCCATGCTTATTTTACAGTTGCTGGTAATCATGGCAAAGTGTTCAAAGGCATTCATAAGCATGCCAGTTCATCCAAGAAAGTTCAGCTGGATGGATCGTTCAAGTGGCTGAACTTTCTCATGGTTCCTTTATATCTCTTTACAAACGAAATATCAAGCAGGCAATTAAAAGTCTCACCCATAGATCTGTTTTCACCATTGACCAGGGATTTGTATTTTTAATCTATATGTGAAGAAAGTGCAGTGCAAGATATCAGTAAGACCGATTTCACAGGAGTGATAACTTCTGTTGACATTTCTTTGGATGAGAGAGATGCAATATTCTCCATGGAGCTGCAACTAGATTTTCTTTATAGGGCCCTGAAACACCTATATGAAAAGAAATGTCGTGAGCGATTATTAATGTATAGTTGGATGTCTGACTAAATCTGTCTCGTTCATAATTTTCCTTTCATTTTGAGCTTTAATTTGGGTGGCTCAGAGAACAAGGAGTAGAGCTGTTTTCTACACAAAAGACTGAGATATCACAAGGCTGGGTTTGATCTAGTACTGGCAATACTAGTCAGAAAGCAAAACCCAAAATACCTTCTTCCTGAAGCATTATTTACAAAGCTGGGCACATGTTCCACCCAGAGGAGAGAACTAAAAAGAGAGAGGGAGAGACTGTGAAAGAAATCAGGGCATTTAAATCAACTAGAAAACAACATCTTGAAGAGCTATCCTGCCAGTGAAATGAGCATGCTGCAAACAGGGAAGATTTCTTGCACCAGATTCTGATCTAACTACATCCAAGCAAATCACCAACACAGCTGGTCACAGAAAGTGACTCCAGCATCAAATTAATATCTTGGGAAGGCTTCATCAGGGTTCCTACTGGTTATCTGGACTGAAAACAGTCAAGACCATAGACGGGTACCAGAGAGCAGTTCAGGGAGGAGGTTTTTCTTTCAAGACAACCAGATGTTTGCAGAATTCCCCCACCACTGAAAAGTTACACTCACAGCCCAAAATACAGAAGATGTTTGTGCAATGTTACAATGATGTTTGTTTCCTGTGTTCTTAGGAGAAAAGGTTTAAAGACCAGACACCAAAGGGATTTTTGTTCAGATAGGTAATCTTCTTCTGTTCTACAATAAAGCTCAGAGTATCCCCTCCCCTGTTCCATGAACTGATGGAGGAAGGGCAGTACGGAAAGGGAAAATGGAAAATATTGTCTCTCAGATGCAGCCATGGACCACAGTATCTGTCCTGCCAGCCCCAGTTGCCTTTCCTCATCAGGGAGATGCTCCAATGCCTCCATCATCTTTGTTGCACTACGCTGGACTCTCTCCAGACGTTTATTTTTCATCCACAAATTCCAGGGCACTTCGCATTTCATAGTTATTCCTACTTTTAGTGAGGATACAGAAAGAGTGTCAAATTAAATCTTAATGACTATCTACCCAGCAAGAAGTATGACTAGACAGAGACCTTAGCACCCATCTTTTTGCCCATAACTCTGTGCCCTAGTTTACGATAAAGAGTTGACCATTTTTTTTCCTTTGCTGGAAGGTTGTTGTACTGTATAAGGGCAGTGATGGAAGCCTGAATATCACTTCTACAGAGAAAAGGTTTGTCAGGAATGTGAATTTTTCTTTTGCCCTGTGCTTTTTTTTTCTTTTTTCTTGTTTTCCTCTTTTTTTTCCTCTCTCCTTTTTTTTTTCTTTTTTTTCAATTAGCAATATATTTTAATACAATTTTATTAAAAAATAACCTCGTAACACCAAGGAGAAAAAAAATCATGTCCGTTCTAAATGTCATCTGCCTCAAAAGAAGTACTGTGCTGGCAGTTATATGGGTACCCAGAAGATCATGAATGGATGAGCACTCATTTAAAATACACATCTGGCTGTGGTTTGCTCTGCTTTAGCTGAGGGAGGAACTTGGCCTCGTTCATTAGAGCACTTTGCAGGAAAGCTAAAATATGCTTTTTTTTTTTTTTTAATTCCTGAGCTATGCTGTAGGAGAGCATGGGTCTGGTTCTTGCTACAGCACATGAGATGCTCACTCAAGTGGGAAATGAGCAAAACACTAATGCTGAAGAGTCTGCATCGTCCTGCTGACATCAGCAGGGCCTCTCATGTGGCCAAGTCAAGTACATCTTCCAGTGCTGCTGTATTAAGTCCAAAGCACCTTGAATGACCATTTTACAGCTTCTGCCAAATGACAGCAGAACTTGTGTTTTGCTTGTGGTTGGTTGGTTGGGTTTTTTCATTCTCAAGTGAAATTTTGAGCAGTTCATATGAGAACCAGTGACCAGCTGATCAAAAAGCTGCTGCAGACTGCCAGTAAAAAATCACTCATCTTTCTTTTTGCACAAATTCATATTTATATCTGCCCTACACACATTTTGTAGTTTGTTTGTATGTGTATATGCACATTCATAGATATCTCGGGCTACAAATTAAAACAGAAAAAAGAACCTTATAATAAACACATACAGACACACATACATTTATCTTAAATATTAGATATCTATGCATTTCTATTTATTTCACAGAATATGTGCATATGCAATATACTTTATATGTCGGTAGCTTTGTGTGCATGTATAAATACATATTGTACATAAATCATTTATTATAGAAATATGGTTGTTTCTAGATTACACTGCATAGCAGAT
>VXBW01008310.1:22197-35588 GCA_013400375.1 Thinocorus orbignyianus | reverse complement strand
TTTTTTTTTTTTTAAAATGAAAACTAGTGCACGATGGAGGAGATATGAAAGAGTAAACATTTATTTTTATGATCTCGTGGGATTTTAAAATTAAGCACAGCAAGTAGAAAGACCCTGTACCATTAAAAATATTAAAAAAAAAAAATAATCAACATTGCAAGTCTATACATGAAAGCCTGCTCTCTTTTCTTTGATTTTGGGAAATCAAAGCATGGGACAGTGATGGACATCCATCTCTTCCCACAGACAAGCAGTGCAGTAAGGGAGTTTGGAGCCAGGACTAGAACCAGAATCCAGACTAACAAGAAAAAAGGCTGAAGGCTCTACTTCCAAAAATCGCCTCTGGATTTCAATTTCTTGATTGAAATCCTCCTGCTCCAGGAGGTCTGCTAACACCTGCTTTGAAAAATATATGGTCTAATAGGAACCTTTTGTGTGATCACTGCGACTGCAGGTGGCCCTTTGAATGGACACACAACGTAATACGAGTGTAAAAATCTCACTTTCAAGCAACATAAAAGACAAGGTGTGACTGGTAAATCTGTGCAGAGAAAAAAAGAAAAAAAAAAAGGAAGAAAAAAAGAAAAAAAAAAAGAGACTGAAAAAAATAGATTAACTAATTCCAGTACTAAAACCTTGTTCTGTAACATGAAGGTACAGGTTATGCTCTGTGAACAAAGTCCTGCAAGGTCTGGAAACCGGATACCTGGGTTAGAGCTGAGGACCCCTGTGGAAGACGTAATTTTTCATAGGAACTGTAAAAATTAAAGTAATCACTCAAGTTCATATGTGAGAGGTGTCAAGGCTCGCAGTGAGCGTTAATAATGTGATACACATTTTATATCACTTCTTTGGTGAATGAGGTATGTATGATATTCAGCAGTAGGAATAAAAATAAAAGAATTTCAGTTGTTGTCTTTTTGGGTTTTTTTAATTTTTCTCCTCTAAATACTGAGTATTCTGCAACTCCAGGTTACTAGGGATAAACAACCAAGTCAGAGAGGGCTTGAGCAAATGGTTAAGAATCATACAATCATAAAATGGTTAGAGTTGGAAGGGACCTTAAAGATCACCCTCCCAGCCATGGGCAGGGACACCTCCCACCACACCAGGTTGCTCCAAGCCCCATCCAGCCTGGCCTTGAACCCCTCCAGGGATGGGGCAGCCACAGCTTCTCTGGGCAACCTGTTCCAGTGCCTCATCACCCTCACAGCAAAGAATTTCTTCAAAGAATATCTAATCTAAATGTCCCCTCTTTCAATTTAAAACTATTACCCCTTGGAATCATCATCAATAAATGTATTAAACAAGACTGTCCCCAAAACAGAAGGCCAGTCGAATACTGTCCCTCTCCTACATACCATATACATGGCATGGAACGGATGATGTTTCAATGAACAATCAACCTATGATAACAAAATTAAGACATTTGATTCCAAAAGCTATACTGAAGCATTCTCAGCTTTTCAGATACTCCTCTTGTTTGGTGTCTCAAAAAAATTGTTTTCACACCTGAAGCAAGGTCACAAAACAGATGTGTTTATTTCAAGCAAAGCATGTAATAGAACAAAATGATGTATCTGTTCAGAATGATTTTTCAGAAAGGGATGTTTCCTGAAGGGTGAAGCCATTCAGAAGAAGCTTTCAGAAACCAGCACACTTACTATATTCTTCTTCTTGTGTTTCTTTCCTAGGTTGCTCCTAAAGGCAATTTTTACAATGAGGCTTTTTCCAATTTCGCCGAGGGAGGTGCCCTGGGAACAGCTGTAACTCTCTCTCTCGACAGATAGATTAACCACAACAAGAAAAGGTCTTGCAACTGGTGACTTGACAGCAGACGAACATCACAGCAAACAAGTCTCAGATACCATATACACCGTGAACAGGCTACAGGCGAGCCCACAAAAGGTGCTGGTGTCACAGGGCTCCCTGGATGCCCTGGTTGATGCAAGCAAATAGCTTTTGGTGCCTCAAGGACACCTTTGTGAGGGTAGCGTGTTGGCCAGAAGAATTACACCCAATTGCTGCTTCAATAACAGTGTAGTTAATGCATAGTACCTTCTTGTTTTAATATGAATGCAATTCTATAAATATGGGTCATATGCACCCTGTTAAAAGTCTAGCAATTATACTCTTAAGAAAATTGTACAAAAGAGAAATTGACTGTTCAGTGCTCACCAACTAACTTGCCTTTGATGGCAGTATAATGGAGGAAAACCATAAAAGGAAATTTTGTGTCTCAAAAGGCTGAGGAGAAAGTAATGTCTTGAGAGACCCAAGGTGGTATTTGTAGGCAGAGGTGTTCTTTGCTCTCTGCAGTGAGCAACAGCAGCTGCTGGGCTGTTTGTTGTTTAAATAGACTATTCTTGACCAGCGTTTGAAACTCTCGTTGCTAATAGAAACCACAGACCTTTTGGATGGCTGTGAAGGTCTCAAACTTTGGTGCTTAGTCATCACAGCTATCAGTGTTCTAAGACCAGTATCAATAAATACATTGCTTTCATCACTTCAGTTAGATGAGTAAGTAAGTTCAACTTTCATGGCCATAAAATGGGGAAAAAAAACCCAGCATTGAGAGGTGAACAAAGGCATCAGAGCCCTGTCAGGATTTATTAGTCTGTGAACACTGCAGATTTCAAGGCTGTCTGTAGGTGTGTCGGGTTCTTTGCACCCATCAAAAATGAAGCTAAACATAATAACCATGTGTCAGAGTTCAATGGGTAAAAATAACAGCACTATTAGTTTAAGGAGCGAATTCATTATAATGTCTAATTTGGGAACTAGTCGAACACTGGGAGTTTGCAAAGTGCATTTGAACTTTATTGGATTCTTATCCTCTGTAGGAAAGAGTAAGAAAGAAAAGAGGATGGAGGAGACAAGATAAAATATGCCAAAGAGCCTTCAAGAGAAAAGAAAGACCCCAGGCGATGTTTTTTCAACGTTGGTCTTTCTCCTATAAGTGGTTCCATTCCCTGTGTCTGTGCAGAACCTGTATGTATGTGCATGTTTGTGCAGGTCTCCAAAGAGACATATAAATACCTCAGTGATCATTTATATGTAAATTTCTGAAAATCTGTGGTTTCATCAAAAAATCCACGTACCCACTTTTGCAATTCTGAGGCTGCACTAAGAGATACAATTGCTAATACAAGTGAGATCTAGGTATTCTAACTTTCTAGAGCTAGAAGCTCTTTACAGGGGCCCAGAGCCTAGTACTTCAGAATCGCTCAAATATCCATGTCAAAATTAAATACAAGTGCAAAAACTGAAAGTCAGGGAGCATCCTACTCCAGTTTATAAATCGAAAGGGGCAAACAACTTTCCCGTTTCCCCCAGGTTAAGTGAAAATCCATTTTTTTGAACTGCAGAATTGGTCTACTAACGCAGCATCAAACACTAGAGCACAATGGTGGTCATCTCCAGACTTTGCATAAAGCTGACATTCAAGACACCCACCTAAATCACTACAAAAAGATTCACAGGCAAAGCATGAAGACCTACCACAAATACCTTTAAGTTTTTCAGTGATGACCTTCTTCTGGGACCAGACATCCTCAGAGGCGCCTACACTCAGAAGTTACTACATAAGGACAAAGATATTTTTACACTTGCCTTTTGGGTTCCTTATGAAGAGGCATTTCCCTCCTAAAACCACTGAATCTTTGTTATTGTTCATCCCACAAAAAAGTAAATATGTTAAAAAGTGGTGCAATAATGAGCAAACCATATATTGGCTGTATGCTACGCTGGGTGGGGGTGGTGATGGATGAGAAGTTCAGCATAAGCTGGCAGTGTGCATTCACAGCCCAGAAAGCCAACCTCATCCTGGACTGCATCAAAAGAAGCATGACCAGCAGGGCCAGGGAGGTGATTCTCCCGCTCTGTTCCACTCTGGTGAGACCCACCCTGCAGTACTGCATCCAGCTATGAGGTCCCCAACACCAGAAGGACACTGCTGTGAGAACAGGCTGAGAGAGTGAGGGTTTTTCAACCTGGAAAAGAGAAGGCTGCAGGGAAACCACAGAGCAGCCTTCCGGTATCTGCAGGGCACCTACAAGAAAACGGGGGAGGAACTGTTTTGCAAGGGCATGAAGAGAGAGGATGAGGGGTAGTGGCCTCAAACTGGGAGAGGGGAGATTTAAATTAGATACCAGAAAGAAATTTTTTACAATGAGGGTGGTGAGGCACTGGCCCAGGTTTCCCAGAGAAGCTGTGGCTGCCCCATCCCCGGAGGGGTTCAAGGCCAGGCTGGATGGGGCTTGGAGCAACCTGGTGTGGTGGGATGTGTCTCTGCCCATGGCAGGGGGTTGGAACTGGATATCTTCCAACTCTGATCATTCTATGATAAGTCCCATTCACATGTCAGCTGGCAAATCCGCTTCTCATCACCCTTTATCTTTCCACATATTTTAATAACTTCACCAGCTGCCACAATTTATAACCTTGCATTAGCTCCTTACTTTTACTTGAGTAGGATCTTTTGCTCCATTACCTTAACGTGCCGTCCTCCACTCTGCATTTGCATATTCTTAACATTACTTTTCTGTTTTCCAGGATCCCTATGAACTAATTTGTTTTGTGCCACTCTTTGGTCTGCAAGCTTTTCTTACTTTTTTTGTATAACATGGAGCATAAGGAGGATGCTGTGCTAGAAAACTAGACAGTACCAGTGCTGCACACTTTCTTGGAGCTTCAGCAATTTGCTCAGTTTTATTGCATGAACCAAACAAAAATCTGAACAATATAATGCAGATCACGCGCTGTAAGCAAGCTGTGAATTTAGAATGGCCAAAAGCAAAATTTAAATTGGAAGACTGAATATCTGAGGCTGAACTCTGCTCTTTCTGCATATCCTCACTAGTGAAGCTTGATTAACAAACATTAAAGCTACGAGAAGATGAAAGAATACAGAACTGAACGAAAGCAAGGTATTTTTCAGAGTAAGCCAAATATTTGTGAAACAGTTCTCTACTGTTTGTTCATTTCTATTAGCTGGTCAGTGATCTGGCACTTACATTCTGAAAACATTCTTTTATCCCTTGTTTCTGATTCAGAGAACACTTCTACATTTTTATATTACTTCTGTGTTATGGCCAGAGTGAGAACAGAAATTTCATAACCTGTTTCAAACACCTTGATTTTTTGGAAGGCTTTCAAGTCCTTCACAGCAGAACTAGCTTCCCGCTCTCGTTTCACATGGGTCATATCGCTCAGCATCCCCAGATTTATGGAGACAGTAAAACATTGCTGCAAACCTCATCTTCTGCTCTTCTCTTTTGACCACATCATTATTATTTTTTTTCACGGCCTTCTGCTTTGGCTCCCCTTTTCAAACACTAGATTTGTTTTCCACTTTCAAAGTCCTATGCGGATTTGGTTAGTTGGATCTCACTCTCAGGCCCTCAAGTCACTTCCATGTGTACTACTCCAACAAATTATGTCACATTCTCTCCCCTAACAGTCTTCACACCTGCAAGGAGCTCCCAGCAGGATTTATGTTCCCCCTTACAGTAATGATGTAGGGAGCCAGAAGGACTGGAACACCTCTCCTCTGAGGACAGCCTAGGGAAGAGAATGCTGCAGGGAGACCTTAGAACACCTTCCAGTCCCTAAACAGGTTACAGGAAAGTCGGGGAGAGATTCTTGATTAGGGAGTAGAGCAATATGGCAGGGGTAACAGTTTTAAACTGAATCAGGGGAAATTTCGATAAGGAAGAAATTCTTTGCTGTGAGGGTGGAGAGACACTGGAACAGGTTGCACAGAGAAGTTGTGCATGCCCCATCCCTGGAAGTGCTTAAGGTCAGGTTGGGTGGAGCTCTGAGCAACCTGGTCTAGTTAAAGATGTACCTGCTCATTGCAGAGGGTTCAGCCTGGATGACCTTGAAAGTTCCCTTCCTTTCCAAACCATTCCAGGATTCTATAGTCCTGTAAGGGGAGCATCTGCATGTGGGTGATCCCCATGTTGTGAGTCATTCTCATTTTGGTTATGAAAAGCAGAACAATGGGTTCCATAACTTGTTTAGCCTTTGAAGAAAAGAGGTGTAACATGGTCATTTGAAGGCATCTGGGATTTCCACATCAGGAAACACTGGAGGAGACCAAGGCTGTAAGAAGATCCTCCTGGCTTACCAAAACAGACTGGGGCAGGCTCATGTGGCACTTGCTGGTTGGGGTCCTCTTCCCACACATCTACTGCAGATGGCAACCTTGGCTGAAAAAGGGAGACGGATGCATGCCCATAGCTACATACATTCCACCTGTTTGGTTCAGAGATGTAACTGTAAGAGCCAAAGGATCCTCTGGGACTGATGTGTTCTGTACTACTCTTTAAGATTAAACCCCTGATACTGTAGCCACTTAACACTCACACACACAGCTTTGATGTCTATTGACCTCAGTGGTAGTTTACCAGGCAACTGGCCCCAGCTCTTCTGAAAAATCCCACAGACAGTCATGACTCCAGCCTGTGGGCAATATAACCACCTTTGAGAAGGTGGCTCTGATTTCAGTCAGCTCAGTGGCAGCATTTGACACCTGCATCTTGTATTTTACCACTTTTTACACACTGAAGAGATGAATGATTACCACCAAGAAGTTATTTATCCTTTTCTAAAAAGACAGCTCTTGCATCAGAGGGCAGTGTTAATCCTTCTGTCTCATCTTCCTCTGGTGTATTTTACTCTCTACAGTTGAAAAGTCCAGTAAACAGCCAGACTTTACTGGGGGGAAGGGAACAAATAAAAGCAGTGCTGGAGGAGTATTAAGAGTGGCAAATAATTCTGCAAGCATAATTACCCAGAACTATTTTAACCCATTTTAAAAGGTAATAAATAGGGCTATTTACATGTATCCCCCAAGGACAGTACTCTTCTATAATGATGAAAGGTAGAATATAAACCAGTGCTGCTAATGTTATTATGATAATCCTGTGTACTTCTGCAGCTGCTTGCACTTAACTGTTTGTGGCATAAAACATTTTTGGTAACCAAGCTCCTTGACAATGCCTTCTTCCAACTCTAGTTTTTTATTTTTTATTTATTTATTTTTTATCTTCAGGCACAAGCAAACATTTCTATAAATAAACTGTATCGGTGTACATCCACGTTAGCAATTTTCACCCCAAAAAAATCTTTTCCATGCAGCAGCTCTGCCTCCAGCCTCTATCTGTTACCAGCCTCAGCAAGCTGTCACATCAGCTTGGGCTTTCTGTCTCAGAATGCATCTGCTTTTTAGATGTAGCCCCCTCCTCTCCCCCCACCCAGTAGAGGAAGAAGCCTTTGCAGGAAAAACAGCAATTCACCTTGGTCCACTTGGTGGATGCTTGACACTATGACAGAGCCGTTCTCGGGCTGCTAATCTACAAATAGCCTAATGGAGCGTGTTACGGGGCTGCTTCTAAAGAGCTGACACTACTCTGGCACTGCCAGTCGTTAAAGTGATGGATAAGACACATTATTTTAAAGCTCCAGCAGTCTCATCACCTATCTGTGTTGATCCCGCTGAGCCAGAGCCGATGCGGAGAAACATGGTGAGCGCTGGAGGGGATCTGGTTGTCCCTGGAGGTCTCCCATCCCACATTTTGGAGGTTCGGAGTCAGCAGAACCAGAGGACATCCCACACCATCACCACAACCAACAGCAAGGACCTGCTCCAAGCCTTGGTCATGACAAATCATCATTATTCAGGTTTCAGTCAACTCTAGTACTTCATTCTGGGCTAGGCAACAGCGGTCCTGGGGATAATTAAATTAGTTGCAGAGATTGTAGTCCCAGCATGTAATTCTGAGTGTCTCCTTGTGCAAATTACCTGTGGGCCATGATTTTGGTTACCACCAGGCACAGTAGTGTTGTTATCCTGTAGTTATGTTCACCTAATTTTTGATTCTCCTCTTCTGCGACTGAGCTGACAGGATTTTATCATGCATCAGTACTGAAGCATGACACCATTAGTCTCATGGATGTGCCAGCATCACTCAGCCCATTTTGCTAGCAAGTACTGTAAAAAAAAATATATATATATTATTTCCACAAAGTATTTTAACCCACTCATTACCTGCAGAACTGATTGGGCAGTTGGGACCACAGGGCTGTGTTTTGCTGTGGAGTAGCATGGGTCAGGCTCTCCCTGCCACTTGCTGCACCACCAAAGGAGCTGAAAACAAACGTTGAAGCTTTTCCCAAACAACCTGAGAAATGTCATGCGTTGAATTCTTCAAAAAATAATGTTTTGAAGGGTCTCAGTCTCTGTGTTTTGGGTCTGCACCTTGGGGCAGGTTATGTCACTAATGGGGTAGATAATGTTCATTGAAGCGATATGAGAAAACATGGGTGGACATACTCAAATGTTTGTTGTGAAATCTGGCACCTCTCAATGGAAAGCAAGGAGAAATGGACAAATGAGTGACATTAGAGCCTCACTGAGCAGCTGCAAGACAAACACAACAGCGTGAAAAGCAGCAAGCAGCAGCACAGAGCGTTGTCTGCTGGTGGGGATGAGATGGCACAGAAAGCAGGGAGAGAATAAATGAGATGCATGTTAAATTATTGTTACAATTACACTGTTAATAACGATGCACAGAGACATTCATCTAATATCTGTCTAAATTTATCCTGTGGGCAAAAGTAGTCCTTCCCCTACTACACAAATGTAGACTAATTAGTGATACAAATGCTCGATTTTCATTTCTTGCACACAAAACGTAAATCAAGAGTCTTCCTATAAATAAAGTTATGCTAATGCAAACTGATAAAAGCACACAAATACGACCTAAAAAAAAATATATATTAAAAAAAAATGTTTCTCTGCTATTTTTATCTATTAATCTGTTTACTACAAATAAACAGGAAGCAATGTGGATTTGAGATCTTGATAGTTTTTTTGCTCAAAACAAGAATAGAAGGCAAGTTTCCACATGTGAGAGGTATACGGCAGTGAAAGAGGTCTGAGGCTGCACACAAGCAAGGTGATGACTGCAAAGCTCTCATAAACAGAATCATAGAACTGCCTTGGGTGGAAGGGACCTTTCAGATCACCTAGTCCAATCATCAACCTAACACTGACAAAAATCACCACTAAACCGTATCTCCAAGCACTATGTCTACCCATAGCCTTGTTTCTTTCTGTTACTGTTATAGGACTAGAGTTACTGCATGGAAGAGCTGGGAATTCAGGACGGATTCTCTGTCATCTACTGGGTAGTCCGAGGAAAAAGAGAAACAGGCACAGTATCTGACAAAGTCAGATACTTCATGCTGCACTGCATGTTAGACAAGGAGGATGAGTTGATGGAGTAATTTGGCTCCTGTGTCAGAATTACAGAGTCACAGAACAGCAGGGGTTGGAAGGAAACTCTAGAGGTCATCTAGTCCAAGCCCCTGACAAAGCAGATTCACTCAGAGCAGGCTGGACAGGAACATGTCCAGGTGGGCTTTGAATATCTCCAAAGAAGGAGACTCCACAACGTCTCTGAGCAGCCTAAAATCATAGAATCATAGAATCATTCAGGTTGGAAGAGACCCTTGGGATTATCGAGTCCAACCATCTCCCCTACTCTACAAGGTTCTCCCCTACACCATACTCCCCAACACCACATCTAAACGACTCTTAAACACATCCAGGGATCGGAACTCAACCACCTCCAATGCCTGACCACTCTTTCTGTGAAAAATTCTTTCCTGATGTTCAGCCTAAACCTACCCTGTTGGAGCTTAAGCCATTCCCTCTTGTTCTATCACTAATTACCTCTGAGAAGAGGCCAGCACCAACCTCTCCACAGTGTCCTTTCAAGTAGTTGTAGAGAAGGCTGATCCCCACCCAGAATTCAGGCTTGTACCAACAAAGCTACATCCAGTGGACCCCTTGCCAACATGGTATGCCAAAATGCTGTCAGCCCTGACTCTCCTGAGCCATCCCAGGCCAGAAAGAGCATAAGTGGGCAATCACCACCAGCTCAAGCACAGGCCAGTAATGACAAAAAGAGGCCAGCGGCATATTCCTCTGCTCAGCATCTCAACTGTGCAGGTCATTCTTGGAAGGCTCTTGTCCAATTTGTTCATATCTACAGTGATGCTGAACTCATAGCCTCCTTATGCAAGTTGTCCCAGTGCTACCACCACTGCAATTTATGATTACTGTTCTTCCTTCCATAGACATGGAGAGGTTGTTCCCTGTCCCTCAGCTGGAGCTTCCATAAACCTGAAAACATCTATATCCTGCTTCAGCCTTCCTGCGCAGGTAACCCCACATTGTTTAATCCTTTCCACATGGTTTCCATGGTTCTATGGTTTTGTAGACTAATTTTCAGTTTTTCCTTGAAATTGTTCATTTGGTCCTTAATTTTCTTGCTGTATAGTGGTTAAGACTGGGTACAATTAAGATTGGATACCACTGAGATCTTGCTTAGTCATTTTACCTATCAGTAATTCTGAAAATGTTGCCTGGAGCTTAAATCTCTGAAGATGTTGAGCAACCTACAGATGTCAATGGAAAATAAGAGATACTTCTCATTTTTTTACACCTTCCTTTAAATGAAATGAAACTGTTGCAGTCACTTGGCCTCAATAGATATGATTATGTATAATTAGAATAAAGCTGGTGAATGACATCATGATGAATTCACTCCAAGGTGCAGCTGTGCAGGATCTAAAGAAGTTGGCAAAATGTGGCTAAAGGAAATTAATGCCACAGATGTAATTAAATGTTTCACACCCATTCATTCATCTCCTGTTAGAGTGGCCAACAAGCAGCTATTCCCGTTGATGAGAGGAAAAGTGTCAGTCTCTCTAGCCATGTTCTGCAGTTCTATTCATTGCAATCTTTAAAAAATTTAAATAGAAATACCTGGCTGTGCAAATCCACCCTTAATGACAGTCTGCCGTGCAAATCTCCATGGCTGGCACTTCCCACTAAGCTCTTTTGGGTTCTTTTTCCCTCTTTGCTGTTTTGCATGGTTTTAGCCCCATTAAAATGGGCTGGCAAGTCATCAGAAAACAAATTGTGCCGGAGACCATTAAATTTGACTGTGCAATCAAGAAATCAACAGTGGTCATGCTAAAGATGTCTAATGAAAACCGCACAAAATGTGATGCTACATTTGTTCTGGCACAGCTAACATTTTTTAGGCTCCAAAATGCTGGTTGACATCACTTTGTCAGGTTACAAGTTGCCAGCCCGGATTGGAAGACATTTGCAGCACAATACTGGCAAAGATTTCTTAGTAACTGGAATTTTTCAATGGTATTGCACTGTTCTTTTTCAACCTTTGTGGCACTTGCAAAACAATTCAGCTAGCTCAAACTTAGTAAAACTTCCCACTCTTCAGAAGTTCTCCTCAGTCAGGTAAAAAAGTGATCTGCAGCAGGCAGGTATTTTTCAACACACAGATACCATACCAATCACCAGCCTGAATCAGGGGGAATACTGCTCACCTACCTTCCACTAACAAAAGAAAGAGAAATGTCATGTCAGTGTGGATTATCAAAGGAAAAGAAAAGAAGGCTGGGGCTCTCTGCCATCCTAAACCACCCTCCTCTCACTACACCTCAGTGTGCTGTTTTTATTAATAACGTTCCATAACAAGAAACCTTTCCATACAAAATTTCATGTGACTCACAGTCTAGTGCAGACATCTTTTCAAAGATGTGCGCACAGATCTCTATTTTAAAAAGAGCTCAGCACAGCCCAACTGAGTCCAAACTTTCAAAAAGACTCAGTTCCCATTTAATCCCCTAAAAGAGTATCAGATTATCAGAAGAGCCCGTACCCAGCAGCTCAGCTCTCATTGTCACACACATGGCCCAGAGCTTGAAGAGACTTTAAAATGTACTGATCTTTTTTGAAAATGTAGTTACTAGTTTTGGTCCCTCAGCTGGGACAAGTCCTTTTGGCAGCTGATGCCCACTTGTCGGTGCCAAGCTTTTTCTGAAAACAGGGCTTTTTGTGGCTGAATGAATATTCATTGAATGAAATAAAGGGGGGAAAAAAGAAAGATTAAAACTCTTATTGAAAAAAAAAAAAAAGGAAACAACTTCCAGTGACATTCTCACTTTGAAGTACTTTCATTCAGAAGTGTTATGAAGTCCTGAATTTAGCAATAAAAAGAGACAGACTTGGCTCAGGACATTTATTTGGGCTATAAGAACTCCAGGACCCTAATTGAAATGGTATCCTGCTTTCTGGTCTTCTGTCTCTGGGCTTCCTGCAGCAGCTCAGGACAAAATGTGCCATTTAATTTGATAGGTTTCACCTTCCCAATCCCAGACAGAACATCATGCAAGGCAAGAGGGAACTGAGGGCTGTAAAAAACCACTTTAAACCAGCAATGTTTTTGAAAGCCCTTTGTTGAAGTACTCCTTAAAAATTTCCAAAGGGCAGAGTTGCCTAGCAGATACTGAACTGAGGGTCTTCGTCCCACTTTAAAGTCCCACCTGTCATGACCTTTTCAAATTATCTTGAAGAAATAATGTCTGATGATTCAATTTTCTTCACATAGACAAAAAAAGAAGTAGTATATAGTATATTCTATGGATATACAGTATATTATATAAATAACTTAGAGATAAGATTTCATCTGCTGACCAGGTGATTTAGCTTAATTACACTTCAAAACTTGATTTCTAAGAGAAAATTTACAATTATTTTCATGGGTCTACATTACTAGTATGAGTTTCCTTTTGGCTCAAGGAGTGAAAACACAAATACGACGCATTTTGGACTTAACTTCCGTGGATTTGAGAAGCGCTTTTCTTGGTCAAATAAACTAGTTCTGCTGGAGGGGTAAGACCTGGTTTAGTGGCAGCACATCACACCAATTCAGGAATCAGAAGTGGCAGGGAGGGATGTCTGGGCAGCAGATAGATGCTCATCCCTCCCAGTGGGTACTGCTACTGCATGATAGGCTGGAAACCTATATTTCAGGCAGCTGATAGATAGCAAAGATAGGGAGAAGGAAGGTGTACAAGCAGTACAAGCAATTTTCTTTTTTTTTTTTTTAATAATAAAACAGGATTCCTTAGCTATCCCATGCTGGGCAGAAAAAAAGTATTTGTGCTAAAGAAATACTGTACTAGCAAATTGTAGAAGTTACACGACTGAGATGTATTTAATATCATAGAATCATAGAATGATTAGAATTGGAAGGGATGTTCAAGATGACTGGGTTCCAACCCCCCTGCCATGGGCAGGGACACCTCCCACCACACCAGGTTGCTCCAAGCCCCATCCAGCCTGGCCTTCAACCCCTCCAGGGATGGGGCAGCCACAGCTTCTCTGGGCAACCTCTTCCAGTGCCTCTGCCTCACCACCCTCACAGCAAAGAATTTATTCCTAATATCTAACCTAAATCTCCCCTCTTCCAATTTAAAACCACTACCCCTTGTCCTGTCACTCCACT
>VXBW01008310.1:9225-22021 GCA_013400375.1 Thinocorus orbignyianus | reverse complement strand
AGTTTTACAAAGTTGAAAAAAAAAAAAAAAAAAAAGTCTCCAAGAGGTAACTGCTTGTGTAGATTGCTATTTTGGTTCCCTGCATTTTGCCAGTTTCTGTATCTGAGAAGCACACACATAGGTGCAAACATTGACACACACCCACAGACACAAACAAAATGCACCACACAGAACTCACACAGTCACTTCTACTGTCCCAGAATGTCCTGGTTCCTTGCCAGGCATCCATGAATTAATGTATTACAATCGTTTTCCCCTACACTGCAATATTTATCACTGTCATGTTCATCAGCCATCACAACTCTGAACAAATGAACTCTGTAAAAATAAGAGTCTGATTACTGATTTATGATTTTTATAGCTTTCCCCTGATAAACTTACTGCCCTATTGTGAAAGCAACAGTATTCCAATTGCTAGAAATGGGGAAAGATTTGACTTGGTAATCAAGGTTTGCTAAGCTATATAATATAATATAACTCAGAGTAACCCAGACTCATTTAAAATGCACACACACATGCATAAGACTGAAGGTGAGTGTATCAGAAAAGGAAAAAAATGGAGCTGAAACAATTTTCTATTCAGTTATTCCTTTTAAGCTCAAGGAATTAAAGGTACTTTGAGTGTGGTCGTTTTAAATACAGAACAAGTCGAAAGGAGTTGGTTTGTTTTTTTTTTTTTTAATCTTCATTGTCATATAACTAATTCGGCAGAAAGTCCAGTAAAACACTATTCCTTTCAAATGTGACCTGGCATCACTAAAGTGCTACCTTTTGTGCTATCGATTTCCTTTAAAAGTCTATTGTTTCAAACAGAAAAATGTCTAGATAGACTGATTTTATATTAGGTCTAAAAATCAATGTTAATAGATGCATACATTTTAAACTCTGACAGATCTATTGCAATCACCAAATCTGACTTACTCCGCATCACAGGGCACACAAGCTCAACCATTAATTTATACATTCACCTATAATTTTCAGTAGAATGATAGCAAGTGTTTTAGAAAAATAAATAGTCATGTTTTCATTATTTCTAATGATGGGGAACCCATTTCATCGCTAGAGAAGCTGCTTCATTCATTAACCAGTGATGAATATTTTGTCTTATGTTTAATTGAACCTTTTTTACTTTCACCTTCTGTCCACCGAATTCTGCTATCACAGTACAATGGATTTGCATTCAGTGAACAAGGGCACTCACTTCCAGGAGCAGCTAGTTCCTGGAATCATCTAAATTATCTAAAATCTATCTGAAAACATTGTATCTAGGTTCAGTTCATACCGCATAGTTTTATTTCTCTCAAATAATTTCAAATAATAACTTTTCCAACTCTTTTAGTAACATAGTAGACAAATTGGGGATCCTCCAAGATTTACAGCATCAAAACTGTAAATCCAGGGCTTTTCTGGTGGTTTGTGGGGTGGTTTTTTTTACAGATTACAGTCATGACATTGTGCCACATGAATACTGCCTCATATTAATGAAATATATCATTGAAATCAAAACTAAAATTATCTGCTAGAATGAAAAAGAATCTGATGGGACCCTTCATGTCAATTCACATGCTCCACTGAAGTCAAATCCCTTCCTTTATTAGGAAATTAGATCAAGTTAGGACGTGAACTCTAGGAGTTACATGTGCTAAGAGGATGCTAAAGTAATTTTGTCATTCACATGGACATAGGCTGTCACTTAATATTGTGGCAGGTCTTGAGAAAAGCCCACAGGGAAAGCTTTACTAAAGTTAGATTTGCAGTTAACTGACACCATTTCCCAAGTACGTGTTCTGCCCTGACCTAATTTTCTAGAAGAGGCAAACCTTGAAAAGGGCTAATTTGAAGTATTGATTAGAGAAGAAGTGTCCTGGGCTGCGATTTCCCTGGCTTATTAGGACATATAGCTAAATTTGAAATGTAAAAAGCACTGAATATTTTTTCAAAGAATATTGTTGGTGGCACAGGCGTTTAGCAGATTTCTTACTGTTTCACCTTCTTGCTTTGTTTCACAGCTATGCTCTTTATAAGTCTAGTGTTCGTGTTGAAGTTACAGCCTGTAAAAAGTTGTGGAAGCTGTGAGGACTAAAGGTGGTGGAGCATCCCCACGATCTTTCAAAGGTGTCTCAAAATGATAGGGATGTTTACAGTACAAAAAGAAGCTTACCCTGGGCAAAAGCAGCCCTGGATCCCAGAATCAGGGACTCGGATCCCAGAGGGGCTCCCAGCTGTGACCTTTTAAATCCAGAAATTGGAGCATTTGATTTTCAATTTTCATTAAGCTTTTGTTGACAGCATAAAAGGTATGCCTAATGAATCTGCAGACAACACCCAACTGAGAGGGAAGGCCAGTTGACTGGAGACAGGATTAGAACTAGAAAGAACCTTAACAAATTGGACATCTGGTAGGAAAGCATAGGGTATCCCTCAGCAGATGCAAGTGCAAATTATTGTCCCTGGGAGGAGGGACCCAGACAAATCATGCACCATGGAAGAACAGACCAGATGAAGGACCTGGGACCTGCACAGCGTTTGAACATACCCCAGCTGCTGAAGCCACTGCTGGCCAAGGCTGAGCCCATGAGAGGTGGTAGTGGCAGCTCTGGGATAACATAGCTAAGAAGGTGGGGAAAAAAATGCACATCAGCAATTGCAGCCTGAGAGAGGAGTGAGAATACATGAGAACAACAACCCTGCAGACACCAAGGTCAGTGAAGAAGGAGGGAAGGAAGTTCTCCAGGCACTGGAGCAGAGGTTCCCCTGCACGCACCAGCCCATGGTGAAGACCATGGTGAGTCAGGCTGTCCTTTTGCAGCCCATGGAGGTGGAGCAGATATCTACCTGTAGCCTGTGGAGGATCTCACACCGGAGCAAGTGGACACATGAAGGAGGTTGTGAGCTTATGGACAGCCCACAGTGGAGCAGGCTCCTGGAAGGACCTGTGGCCCCATGGAATGAGGAGCCCACAGCAGAGCAGGTTTGTCGGCAGGACTGTTNGGAGTGAAGTTGAGCCTGGGAAGAAGAGAAGTGTGAGGGAAAGTGTTCTAAGGTTTAGTATTTATTTCTCATTGCTCTGCTCCAGTTCGATTGGCAACAAATAAAACTAGATTCCCCAAGTCAAGTCTGTTTTGCCTGTGATGGTAATAGGTGAGTGATCTCCCTGTTCTTGTCTCAACCCATGAGTTTTTCATTATGCTTTCTCCCTGTTGCCCAGTGGAGGAGTGGAGAGACAGAGTGGCTTTGGTGGGCACCAGGCACCCAGCCAGGTTCAAGATGGTAAGAACCTTCAAATATGCAAAGGTTGCTAGAGAAAGTCTGAAAACAGCGTATCCATGTCTGAATGAGGAGGATTCACCAGTAGAAAAACTCTCAAACAACAAGGGTGAAGAAACCCTGACACAGATTTCTTGGTGATGCTATGGAGTCTCCATCTCCAGAGATTTTTACGAACAGTTAGGATGAGCTTGTATCACAATCAGTAGTTGTCAACAAGAGTCTTTCCCGCCCTTGTTAAAGGGATAGGCTTTTGGCAATCCTTTTCAGCCTCCAGTTTTACAGATGAACTGAGATCAGCTGACAGGAATTTCTCACCACATGGTTTCTTTCTCCCTCCCTTGATCACATGAGTCTTCAAATGTCTCCTCTCCACCACCCGATCTGCTATACCACGTCTTACAGAGTCTCACCCAGGTAAATTGTAAAATCTTAAAAAAGGCAGCTCCTGTACCCAAATTCTAATTGCTCCCTGTACATCCAAAGAAAAAGGAGAACTGCCCTGTAGCCATCCTTTCACATGGCCTTTCACAAGCTACGTGCCACAGTGAGCACACCTAACAGCAGCCAGGTATTTTAATAAAAAATTTGAATGGATATTTGCTCAGCATCATACTGCTAAGACATCTGCCCTCCACTGAGTCAGTAGACATGACCCCTTCTAATTGCATTCCTTGGAGGAGCAGGGAATAATTCAAGTGAAATGGGCAGTGGAGCACCTCTTTCCTTGTTCTCTTCTTAAAGAAAATACCAGTGGTATGAGTTTTTTATTTTATTTTATTTTATTTTATTTTATTTTATTTTATTTTATTTTATTTTATTTTATTTGTTGGTCTGTTTGTTTGTTTGTTTGTTTCTATCCAGAGCAAATCTTGAAACATCATTAAAGCAGCAGTTTTAAGCAAGCTGCCGAAACACGAATGCAGATGGATGAGAAGTCTAAATTTATGTTCATGTTTTCTGTTCTTACAGGAGGGAAATGAGACATCCAAAGATGTTGGCTAATCATCTTGCGAAAAGAATAACTCTAAAAATAAGACGTTACTGAATATTTTGCCTAGCAAAGCATATTAATGAAGTCGTGGGATTTACTGGCCCCAGCTGCTACTGTTGAAGACAAAGAATAAAAGAACAATCTTCCACCGAGTCTGAGGCAGATCTACACTCTTCATAATTTTTATTATAATTACACATGTTTCAGATGCAGAAAATCTACCCTGCAAGCAAGCCTGACCTTTTCTTAAAGGTCACCAAAGTAATTAGACTTAAAGGCTTGGATAAGTCTGATTAAAGCCAATAATGAATTTCAAAGTGCAGATTTAGTCATATTCTAACGAATTCCTGGGGGTCTTCCAGCATGATCATTGGTTTTTGTTACATTTCTTTCAGCCTGACACCCCCAAATTGTACTGAAAAAAAACTCCTCACTCTTTGTGTGCATGATTTTTACCTGTTACTCATAGCTGGAGAAGAGAAGGCTTCAGGGAGATCTGACAGCAGCCTACCAGTGTCTGAAGGGAGCTCCAGGAGAGCTGGTCAGGAAGGGCAGTGATAGGACAAGGGGTAATGGTTTTAAATTGGAAGAGGGGAGATTTAGATGAGATCTCAGGAAGAAATTCTTTGCTGTGAGGGTGGTGAGGCACTGGAAGAGGTTGCCCAGAGAAGCTGTGGCTGCCCCATCCCTGGAGGGGTTCAAGGCCAGCCTGGATGGGGCTTGGAGCAACCTGGCCTGGTGGGAGGTGTCCCTGCCCATGGCAGGGGGGTTGGAACTTGATGATCTTGAAGGTTCCTTCCAACTCTAATGATTCTGTGATTCTATGATTCTATGAAAGGACCACTCTCCTAAGGAAGTGTGCTCTGTGCCCCCTAATTTTTTCCTGCTGCTTATCCTTCTCCCTCTCCTACCCCCTATTTGCCACACCTGACAGCATGTGCTATGACTATGTGTGATCAGCAGGAGCACGCTGATCGACCAGCTGGCTGTTGCCTCTTAGAAAGGATAAGGATCTGAATAATAACTGGCATTGCCTTGCCAGAGAGAGCTAATCTGAGCTTGCCTTTCCCACCCTGCCCTCACTTTGCTGGCTCCTGCCAGCTAGAAGAGGATGGCCAAGTTCTTCACATCTCCACTTTTGTCATGGCTGAACACAGGTCCCCTTCAGTGATTAGTTGTCAATTCTTTACAGCATTCACAAGGAATTAATATCTCTGAGCCCTGTGGCTGGCTGTCAAAAAAGGCCAAAAAAGTTTACAATTATGCAGTAAATGCTAACAGACAGGTATTGTGATCAGATATATATAATTTTCCCAAGAGCTGGGCTGATGGGATGTGTACAACTACCCTTGTGGGCAAAATCAGCCCTTAAAATACAGGATGAAGCAGGAGTTTTGGTGATGTCATACACTACCATCTGTCAAATGAGCCACAAGAACCAGCTGGGTGCACGCAGTCACCCTGTCCCAACTGTGAGAACAAAGTTGATTAGCTACAACCTCAGCAAGGTTCTGCAAACCTGCGCCTTAGCAGATCTGTGTCTCAGTTCTCCACCACCTTCATTCAAGCACTTACAGTTTTCTTCCATTTTGCCATGCAGACTTTTTTCAACCCAAAGCAATTTTTGGAGAAAAATAATTAAGATTTTGCAGACACGCCATACGATTTTATGCTCCTGGATTGATGTTTGCTGTGTGGCACAGTGACCCTAGCCCAACTTTCAGAGGCAATGTATGGCCTTAGCTAAAGGAAAGAAAAAATTCCAAAGTTGATCTTGGTGCACAAAATAAACACAATAAATTTGTTAATTCTATTAAGGATTACTTTGAAAGGCTGATCCTTTTCTCCATTCCAACAGGTAATTTATTTAACTGCAAATCTCCTAATAGTAAACCATTATCTCTTTTGGAATATTTGCCAATACTAACTCCTCTAGACTATTAACAGGACAGAATCACACAATGACAGGGTAACAGCAACAAGATCTGAAGCAGATAAATACCGCGGGCTAGAAAAAGTACAAGGACCAAAATAAGATTTTAACATGCACAGTGAAATGCAGCCTAGCTCCTGGGCTGGTGGTTTTACTCCCATAATGTTAATCAGAATTTCTGAAGCCTAGAAACCCTCTAATACCCCTTTAATGCCCATTATGATAAGTTTGAGATGGTATATAGTTTATTGCAATTAAACAGTCCGTGATTCTCCAGTAGTCTACACTTTGCCTTACCGCTTCCGGTGTAGTATAAAACGATGATGGAGCAAACTCACAGAGTTTTTTTCCACCATACACTTTGGGCAAGTGGCAGCGATGACACAGGTGCTCAGAAGGAAGGTATGGGGCTCTAAGTTTCTTAGATATCTCTTCTTTCCTGTTTCTTAGTCCCCCCTCACTGACTTGATGTCTATCATTATGTTAATAGTGCCAGATTCCTCATAACACAAGAACGAAGACCATGAAGTACTCTCCTTCTTCCATCTTCACTTGGTGGCAGCCAGGACCCCTCACGACCCTGAAGAAACCTGCTGCACACTTGGCTTGGCTGAAGCTATAACAAGTGAGTCCAGTTTTAGTGCTCCAACAAGAACACCAGTGATTCTACAGATTTCCAGGTGACCAGCAAAAACTCTACCATCTCCATAATCCTAATGGTCAGAAATGACAGATTTTAATGTTTTAATCAGAAAACTGGTGTAAGATGGAAACAAATTATTTTGATGGCATACACTAATCTGGTTTTATTCGCTTAGCTAATAAGCTTTATTTTCTATTACGATAGGTTTACCTGCATTTCTATGCTTAAAAAATGCTTTTAAGTGAAGAGTAGTTCAGATAAATCAATTTTATTCTAGCTTCCGAGGAATTTAGTGGTGACCTTCTTGAAGTCTTGCCCATTTCATACCAATTGAGGAAAGAAATTGCTTCTTTATAAAAGAGGAGTCAGTAACAATATGGAAATGTCTTTTAGAATGAGAGAGCTGACAGCTAATAAGGTGCAAGTATTGTCAAAGCAGGTGGAGCCAGTGGTCCAGCCAAGGGTCTAACATACACACACACCTGGGAACGTGCCTGGGAAGTATTGCTCTTTTCTGATGGTATTTTACATGTGATACAAAATCTCTTCATGGCTGCATCCACAGACTCATTTTTTATGGAAAGGGTAAGGAGCTGCCAGTTCTGAGTCCTGGTAGTCTGTCTGAAAATGGAGTGTCAGGAGAAACACATGCTTTTTCATCCCAGGTCCTCTTCCACTTCATTTACATGGAAATGGACTGGAGGAAAGGATGCAGGACTGAGGGTGGGGGGAAAGGCAGGTAAAAAAAAATGCAGTAACAGTAAGGACAGGCAGGGAAATAGCTTTACCTTCAAAAACTGGGGCTAAATTTACAGGCAGGATGTTGAGATACAGGTGAAGTAATGGCTGTGAATAAAAGAAAGTTCAAACTACTTGGCTGTACAAGGAAAGGTTTCAGCTGTCACTCCTGGTCCGGCGTGGTGAACACCAAGAGCATCTTGGATGTCTAGAACATCTGCCACAAAAAGATAAAATGCAAAGAAAATACATTCCTCTTCCCATTTTTGCACAAAAATTAGGGAAATGGGATACAGATATTGGGAAGTACAGTACCGGCCAACGCAGAGACTTGAGTTAACATATAATCTTACAGCTTTCTGCTTGGATGATGCTGTCAAAGTCCTTCATAATCAACGCGTTTCACTTCTGCTGAAGTCGAAGGAGAGAGCCTGAACACATCAGCAGTTTCTTTAGGATGTGCAAAAGGCAAAAAAAAACCCCACATTAGTGAGTCATTAAGCAGATGATCCAGATGTTTTGAAGAGGTCCTTCCCCAGTTGTGTTCCCATCTGCCTGTGAAGGCAGGATCACCGTGGTGCTGATGGTGAGAGCCTCTGCTTTGCATTTTTTAACAGGATCGGATGTAGTTTGTTTATAATCCAAAATTCTGGCATTATACAGGACGTGACCTTCAGGATCACAACAGGTGACAACCTTCCCATGTCTTAATCCCACTTCATGCTCTTTGCTAAACCCTGGCTGGAGAACTTTGAACTACCAGATTTATCTGCTGAGCTTCCCAGTGGCCCAGAGCAACTGTAAAACTGTGTTTCCTCTTTTTCTTTTCTGCAGATTAGCTGCTGTATTTAAAAAAAATAAAATGTAAAACTTATTTATTCTACATAATGAGGCTCTCCTGTCCCAAACAGCAGTCCTAGTCAACAAGGGCACCACCTGAAAACTGATAGGTTAAATGATAATGTGAAGAGGCTGCAGCTTTCTGTTTATCCTATGAATAGAAGCAGTGCTGGTGACAGTAGGCATGGCCTTAACAGGGGGACGTAAAGGACAGCCCAGAAAGCCAACCCCATCCTGGGCTGCATCAAAAGAAGTGTGACCAGCAGGTCCAGGCAGGGGATTCTCCCTCTCTGCTCTGCACTTGTAAGACCTGTGTCCAGCTCTGGAGTCCTCAACAGAGAAAGGACGTGGGCCTGCTGGAACGGGTCCAGCAGAGGGACACCAGGATGCTCAGAGGGATGGAGCACCTCTCCTATGAGGACAGGCTGAGAGAGCTGGGGTTGTTCAGCCTGGAGAAGAGAAGGCTCCGGAGAGACCCTCTAGCATCCTTCCAGGATCTGAAGGGAGCTCCAGGAGAGCTGGAGAGGGACTCTTTGTCAGGAAGTGGAGTGACAGGACAAGGGGGAATGGTTTTAAATTGGAAGAGGGGAGATTTAGATGAGATATCAGAAAGAAATTCTTTGCTGTGAGAGTGGTGAGACTGTGGAATAGGTTGCCCAGAGAAGCTGTGGCTGCCCCATCCCTGGAGGGGTTCAAGGCCAGGCTGGATGGGGCTTGGAGCAACCTGGTCTGGTGGGAGGTGTCCCTGCCCATGGCAGGGGGGTTGGAACTTGGTGATCTTTAAGGTCCCTTCTATGATTCTATGATACATGTTCACATAGAGCTTTGTGTCAGTGTGCTACAAGCCATGCAGTGAAAGAATGTGAATAATTGCATCAGATGCATCAAAACATCGATGAGCATGTGAATGGTGTGAATTACTCAGGTTTTCTCAGCCATAGCTCCAGGGCAAGTATGGGAAATATGCCTGCTTATAAGGAAACGCTTTGCCACAGATGCACAGATTTTCAAACCATAAATAATCCCCTGACCATCACCTCTTTATGGGAAATCATTTTAAATTAAATTCTTATTCTCAGCCATGACTGCAAAAGAAAGAAAACTGCACTTTACATCAGGGGCATGACTTAAAGACACAGTGGCATCTGTGACTTGGTGTCTCCACGATTTACCATCTCCTTTTTCTGATTTCTTGATGAGCATTTTCACTCACTGCCTAGTCTTTGGTGCACAGTAACTCCAGCATTCATTCTTGCATCTCAGTGGTTTGTTTCTGCTCAGCTACACATCACTGATTACCACAGCAGGTATCTCACAGCCACCCTGCTTTGGTCACCCTTGATAAACTTGATTTGGTGAGTAATTTGGTCAACCACTAGCAGTCCACTGCATAAACAGGACCCATGGGATCAAACACCTTTTGAAATTGGAGTTGTGTTTGTGTTTACATATGCTGGTTTCTAACTTTGGGAAGGAAGGCTGCAGGGTCAGACACTTCTGCTGGCTCCAGGAGAGACCTTCTGACTTGCACCCACTCAGGAGCTGGCTTGAGAGACTCTAAGTCAACTGATGGGCACTGTGTCTTCCCAAATAAATTATTATTCAAGCAACGTCTTCAGTTAATCAAGTATTCTTCTTAATGGAGACAAAGGCCCACCTGCCAGGGCATCCTGATTAGGATTCCTCTGTATTAGACTTACAGGACTTGTGGGAAGATCAGAGCCAAGCAAAGCAGAGATTTTCTTCTTTTTCTCTTTTTGCTAATAATTATTTAATGCTTGGGAATCACCTCTCTTTGCTCCTCAACCAGGAAAAATAAAAATATAATTAAAAAAATCTATACCAAAATAGAAACTCCCAAACTTTCCAGTCCCACACCTTAACTCTATCTTTCTACTAAGTTTAATCACAAAAAAGTCTCATCAGAAGCTGATTTAGTGCAAGGTTCACTAAAAAGATGTCTGAGTTTGTGGATGTAAGAGAAGCTTCTCTGAATTTTTGGTTTGTAAAACAACATGCAATCTGGCAGCTTCATTGGCTTGGGATTTCTGTCCAGACATTTGAGTGTCTCTGGAGAAAAGCTTCTCTTCTGTGGTAACTTGCAACAACGAAAGGTGCTTCACATTTTAGCAGCTGGGTAAATTGGTTTTTATGGACATTTGTGTCTGTATTTGTGACAGAACTGATGGTATCACAGAATCAAAACCAAAACCCTGAACTAGGATTTTGTAGAGAAATAGAGAGAGAAAACTGGACATGGTGTGGGTGGGAAACAGGCACCATCACCTTCCTCCCTCTGCACCTCTGAGGACATGTGGAAAAGCAAGATCTGCAATTTGCCTTGCCTTTATACGGGTTACTCACTCCTCAGAAGTTGTCTATTTAGTTGTTTGTTCATTTATTCTTCTTGGTCAGCTCAGGAGTAAGAAGTTTTGCTCGGGTAACCTATCAGAAACAAGCAGTGATGGACTTGAAACAGTAAGTACTTGACAAAGTTCATCTGTCACTCATAACATGACAGATTTTATCTTAAAAAACCCAATTAATTTACAGAATGGTTAACGTTAGCAGTAGATGGTGAAATGACAGCATCCTCAGCTATTAAAAATGTTAACCAAAGCTCACTGTGAGGACTTGTAGATGGCCAAGTCATCTACACTGCCAGCTAAACACCTCCTGAAACTGTTTGCTATAGTATCCCTGCATACTTCCCTGTAATACTGAAATCAGAGAAGTTGTTTTCAAGTCATTTACAGGTACAGAAGCTTAAAACAAACCTTTGTTTGTGCGTCTGGATGAAATGGAAGGAAGCTTACAGGTGTCTGGGAAGTTCAACATGCTGGCCTTCATTTTATTTCAGGAAAAATGTTATTTACTTTCATAAACGTGCTTGAAGAACTTGGAAAATTACTGGTAAAATCAAATAATCAGAGCCATTAGAACCCCCAACCTTTTTAATAAATGATAAATGGGTTTTTTGGGGGGACAGGAAGAGAAAGGACCATTTTTCTTTCTGCATAAAGGTAATGACATGACTAAGATATTGCCAAAAGTAAAACCTTTGTGCATCTTGGTTAATTAACACTGTGTCTTTGTCCTCTATTAAATATACATGGGACAATTAAAAGTAAGGACAACTATATGCTGTAACAGCATCAGCTGACTCAGATAAAAAAAAACATGAATGCACACTTTAGAAGCCACTTCATTCTCCCAAAAAAACCCCCAGAATACTGTAAAATAAAAAGACTAAACTAGAAACTAGAATTCTATAAACTAAAACCTTTCATTTCTGTACATTAAGATATTTTAAATTCTTCTTCAGGTGCTTCTTAGCATTGCCTTGTTAGTTTAATTGAGAGACCTTAAGAAATCTGACAGTTCTTTACTTATTTATAGCTTGTGCTCACATTTATGCAAATAGTGCAAAAAATCCAGCAGTATCCTTAAAAAAAAAATCACAGATCTGACTGATTCTACAAAAGAGCAATCACAAACCTTTTAAAGCATTCTTTCCAGGGGAAAAAAAAATAAATAATTAAAGGAACAACAATGGCAGGCAAAACTTTGCAATATCATTGCCTCGAAAAGGCTGCAAATATTTCTCACAAAATAAATATTGTCCATTCCTGTCAGCCTTTTCGACCCCTTTTGTGTTCCCAGAAATTGCCAGAAATAAAACAGGGAACAGCCAAGCAAATTGTTGTATACACTACTGCACGGTGGGAGCTGGAAGCCCTGCATTTAAAATAAGTCTCATGCATTATTCATAGACTATGTATGTTTATGTAAATCACCGAAGGCGGAAATGTATACTAAAGCAGAGTTAAGAGGTAAAACAGTGATGTTAAAAAAAAATACTCTGCTTAAATTGTACCTTAGCAAGGTTATATATACATATGCCCCTTTCACACCTCCTAGTTAAAAATGGGTGCAATCATGTGCCGTATCTTGTACGGGAAAAAAAATATACTTTCTGGCTCCCAGGACAGACATATTTTTCAACATTTATATGGCAGCAAGTATATAAATGCAAAACAAAGTATGTGATCATCTTAGTCATTCAAAAAGGCAGTGGGGAGGTTTGGTAGTTCTGCCGTTAGAAAAGTTACGCGCTTCAAACTACAGCAGAGACTTTGGCTGGAACAGTCACCTGAAAACTCACTAAAATAGAAAATGATCTTAAACTTACTCTTGCCAAAAACCCCAGAAAATTTCTAGGTCACAGCTCGTCTTTCCATCCGTTTATACTAGCTATTATCATAGAATCATAGAATGGTTAGAGCTGGAAGGGCCCTTCAAGATCCCCTCCCCTGCCATGGGCAGGGACACCTCCTACCAGACCAGGTTGCTCCAAGCCCCATCCAGCCTGGCCTTGAAC
>VXBW01008309.1:618312-654869 GCA_013400375.1 Thinocorus orbignyianus | reverse complement strand
GAGACAAGGGAATGAAGCAAGGGGTGATTATTGCAGTCCTCTCCAAATGCTGTGCCACATAGATATTTAAGAGATCCTAGATATTTTTTTTTTTTGGCCTCCTTTAACTGCCAAAGATGTCCCTTCGCTTCAAGATCCCAATGCACTGGTCAAGTCCTGACCTCAGGGGGAGAGGAGGATGAAATCCATTTGGGAATCACCCTCAGGTTTCAGTGATGCTATAGAGATCAAATACCTCCATCCTGAGCTAGTGCTTGAATCAGGAACCTCCTCTCATCCAGATGTGATGTGCCAAGGGGGTTGCATGGATCCAGCTAAACTGCCAGGGGAGAGTGACCTGCAACAACAGGGCCTTGTTCCTGACTGACACATCCAAGTTATTTCAAGAAGTCACAGGTTTCCTTCAGAAGAAATCGAGGAACAAAGTTAGCACGCTTGAAACAAAGCAGCGGCGCCTTTTCACAGCTCGTTATCCCTCACACCCGCAGCCTCCTCGCTCTGACAGTTCAGGATGAGCAATAGAGGCTAAAAGTATTGGCTGGGGACACGTCTCTCCACAGCCCAAGCCCTGTAATTGTCACAGCTGCTGAAAGCTATGGATGGTCTTACATCCCACGACACACGTGGGGTGCATTATTCTGCTCAGTTCATTTACATTCACCTCCTCTCCATTTTAATCACCTCGTCTGGGTCACGGTGCCTTTACAGATCTCTGATCAAACACAGCGGTGTCAGAGCGCTCCAGCCTTATGGATGCCACGTCCCAAAGGCAAAACGTCCCTGTCCTGGCACTTCCTGGCCTTATGAGCTCATCAGCTGGCCCACTGCCCTCCTCCAGGGCAGGCAGCAGCCTTCCTGAGGTGGCATTGTCACGTCGAATTTCTCTATCACAAATTAGAAGTAAAACCACAGGAGGCTGGGGATGCTCTTAAAACACATACAGGGACAAATGGACCAGGATAAATCATCTTCCCGGGTGGGAGGAGGAAAGGGCAGGAGTCTCTGTCCTGCCTCCCCAGAAGAGTAATTGGATGCAGTAACAGAACTTAACTGCTGGTGACCAGAGGTTGCCACCTAGGGCAGCCAGGTCTGGCTACAAGAACTGGACTCTGTGATATTCCCGTGTGTCTCACTGAAGATTTTTTATGCAGAAAGGATTAATGAACCTGCTAGAAAGAGGAGGATCGTGAAAAAAAGGGCAAGGACTTTTGACCTTCTAATTTTAAACCTGTAATTTTTTAAACCTCCCATTACCCGGAGATAATAACTGGAGAGTTATTACAGAGCTCTGCTTCTCTGTGACTGAAGCCAGCTGAGGCCAAGACTATCAATGCAGAAGACCTAAGAGAGGTGGCATTAGCATGGACACATCCTTCTTCTTCCCAGAGGGACCAGAGAGTCAGAGAAGCACAAACCAAGCAGCACCATGGTGGTACACCCTTGGCAGGGGATGTCCAAGGGATGGCCAAAGGAACCAAACTCTCCCCCTCCTTTTGCAGCCCGGTGAACACATCACAGAGAAACACAGCCCTGTGAGAGCAAAGCAGAATGTTTAAAAAAATTATTCTCATCACTATAGAAGAAAAGAAACAATCTCAATGACTTCTGCGCTTTGAAATGGTTCCTCAGCAGCCCAGGGCAATCTGTAAAATTTATCAGAACCGGTGTGCGAAATCTGCCTTTTTCTCTCTGATCCCTGTGAAGTCTTGGATGCTGGGGGAGAGGAAGGGGGGAGAAGGTTCCTAATCAGGTTTTTCAGCATTTCTACACCACCATCTTCTACATTCCGCATTTGTAATGCCCTAACATTAACTTGCTGAGCTGCACAACAAACTCTCATCACTCTTTGATGAGCAAGTGGAGGATGGCAGAGGTGGAAGGCAGATGCACTAAGCTCTCAGGATGTCAGAATAATAGCAAGGCGAACAATTCATCCACATCTGGCAGATACAGGCACCTCATTCGTGTGATCAAGGGCTTGTCGTGAAGGAAACACGACTGGTATCGCTCCTCTCTTGGATCAAAGACACAGGCACCCATTTCCCCCCGCAGTGGGGCCAAGGTTCAAATTCACACTTTCACAACTTTAATAAGACACCTTGACAATTCTGCCACAACATCCCACAAGCAGCTTTTCAAAAAGCTCTTTTTGTACTTCTCCACGATTCAAAAGGAAAGTCACAGAGACAGAAACAACCTGGAACCTGCCAGCGTTTTTGTTAGTCTGAGGGGGAGGCCTTGTGCCATGGACCATCACCATGATGGCCCAGCAGCACTAAAGAGCCTCCCCGTTCCCTGAAATTCCCAGTTTGGCTTATTTACAACTTGGAGTTTGAGGACATGAAACAACAACTGAACTACTTTGGGAAGTGCTGCTCAAATTAGGGTGGTGGCATCTCTGGGGGATTGCACAGTGATGTTCTTGGGTTTTCCTGGGAAAAGAGCACAGGTGCTTTCACAAGCCCAGCCTGGGGTGAGGAGGAGGGAGGGTCCGAAGGGTTAATTCCATCAGGAAAAGCGAGCTGTCACAGCTGACATCCCAGCATCTCAGCCCCCTGCAATCTGAGTAGCTGGCACGATGGCAGCCACATTTCCAGCTGCAGTTTCCCCAGGCAGTGTAACCAAGAAGTAATTCAAGGCAGCTGCCAAGGTCCCTGGGTATTGATAACAAGCGATTATTCAAGGTTTCCACTCAACAGTTGCATTTCTCAAATGATATCACAGAAAAAAAAAATAGAAAAAAGAGCCAAAAGGGTAAGAGCAGTCTCCAGTTCAGGGTGCTCTCATTCAGACAAACTGTTTCCCTGTTTACTTAGGAATCATTTCTTTCCACTCAAATGATTACAGACTTCCCAGAGCCAATTTAACAAGCCCCATGCAATATGGTGGAGAAGAAATCCATTGCAAGTTCCTTTTGGAGTGTCTTTTGAAGGATATCTACAGCAGGGTGCACATGCAGAAGTGCACAGTGTCTGGAGTCACCATATATATAAGTTATTCCAACGCAGGCAGACACAAAACAGAGCTACTTTTCTGCCATGTTTTCCATGATATTCTTTCCAATCCCAGCAAGAGCTAACATGCATTAAGAAGTCAGCAGTGTCAGGTGCCACCAGGCTGAAAGAGCATTTTTTTTTTACACACATTTACTTTAGAAAGAATTAATTGCCTTGGAAATAAGCCCCTTGAACCTGCCTCCCAAAGTTCAGTCTGAATATCCTCAGAGCAGACACAGGCTGGGAGCAGCACTTCCAGGCTCTTTTCCCCTGCCTGGCCTGTGATGGATGGCCACTTTGATGGCTTTGATTGACAGTGACACAAACTGTGATGGGACACGCACGTATCTGACAAGAAAATTAAAGCTGCATGTTGTAGTAGCTCCTTGTTAAAGAAAAGCTTTTGCTCTTCTGTTTGCTGTTTTAAATCTCAGAGGTAAGGCTTCCTGCTCTCTCACATGAAGAATTCCGGCTCTCTCATATGAAGACTTCCCGCATTTTGTCTCATTCCTGAAATGAAAAAAACCACATGCATAGGTAGAAGGTGTGATGGGGGTCTCTAAATAAAAGTAACTGCTTAAGCATTTCTTCAGCTCTAGCTCTGGAGAACCATAATGAAAGGATGTCTCAGTCACCTGATTGAGAGTAGAAACACAGGCATTAATGCTGCACGGAGGAGTGGGCTCGGTGAGCTCAAATCAGAAGTGAATTTCCTATAAATATGCAGTGAAATGATGGGGGCTGATTGCTCTCCTCATCTCATCTGTGCTTTAAAGAGCTGGACACGAAACCCAGTGCCGGAGGCTGCTGTGTGTGATCCATACAGCAGGCAGGACTCTGTGCTTCAGCTGTAGAATCATAGGATTGTCCAGGTTGGAACGGACCTTTAAGATCATCTAGTCCAACCATCAACCTGCCTGATAAAAAACCCATCACTAACCCATGTCACTCAGCACTATGTCAACCTGGCTTTTGAATACCTCCAGGGATGGTGCCTGGGCAGCCCATTCCAAGGCTTAAGAACCCCTTCAGTGTAAAAATTGTTCCTGATCTCCAATCTGAACTTCTCCTGGTGCAACTTGAGGCCATTTCCTCGTCCCATCACCTGTGACTTGGGAGAAGAGACCGACACACACCCCCACTAGCTACACTCTCCTTTCAGGGAGTTGTAGAGAGTGAGGTCTACTCCTTGCTCCTTGCTCTTCAGATTTATTAAATAGATTTATCTAATAAGGGTATTTATGGTTCTTTTTGTTCCTCCCTTCTCCCCTCAATTTAAGCGTTGTGACACCCTGCACATTACTCTGATATAGTGGCTAACCTCAGGTGTGTTGGCAGAGAAAAGGGCAATAAAAATCCATGGCTGCTCCGTCCACGACAAGCACTCTTAATACTGAGTATTGTACTCAGATCACAGAGGTGTTAAGAAATAAGTCAAAATAGGGTTTTGTTGTTTCTCTTTTTCCTTTAGTATTTGAAGAGTAAAGAGGAATCTCTCCCAAGCCCACGCTCCTGCTGTTCAGCTATTCCAGAAGATAATTTGTCAGGTATTTTTGTGGAATTTAAGTGGTAATGCCACCTCATTTATGTCAGGGACCGCAATATTTGAGAGCCAAAATCAAGTATTATTAATGGATTCGAAAGGGCTCAGGAAATCTGCAAAAGAAAAAAGTGAAAATGAATGCTTTTTGGTTTAAATCCTCTTCTAGAGGCTTTTCAGCTAAGAAGTTTCAAAGCTATCATTCATGATCATTAACTTTCAAGCAAAATTGCACACTAGGTAGGTTGTCTTAATAAGCTTTCACTTGCTATTACTCTTCCTCACTGCAATTATGATGCACATGTTCATGAAATCTTTGCAGAACTGGGCTCTAGTTCCTTTCTGTGGTCTCAAATTGGACTACCCTGTACGTGTTTGGCTATTATCCTTTTGTAGCCAAGTGAAATTATTTCTATCCAAAAAGTTTCAACACAGAAAACAGCTCAAAGAGACTGTGCCCACCTTATATTTTCTCATTTTATCCTGTAATTTGTTTCTTATCATCACATTTCATACATGCTTGACTGTGGGCAGAACAATTACAAGCAATTGTGCTAAAAATACTTGTAATTTAGTTTTGAGCTTGAATCAATTCATAGCCAGAGAAGGGGAAGTGGGAGGGAATACAATGCTGAATGCCTTTATCTGTTTATCTTAGAAGAGATATTGGTCACACATTGCAGAGATGGGAAGAGAGCTATGCACCCATCCCAAATTCCAGGAAGGGAGCAAACTGGCCTTGCCAGGGAATGGAGTGCATTTATTTACTTGCTAAGAAAGGCAAATGTTTGTGGCTTCCCCTCGTTCCTACTGAAAACCAGATAGTTCCAACCTGCACCCTACACTCATGGAGGAAAATCTTTGCTGCTCACTGTACATGATGGGTTGAAGATCATAGAATCACAGAATGGTTAGAGTTGGAAGGGATCTTCAAGATTATTTACTTGCAACCCCCCTGCCCTGGGCAGGGACACCTCCCACCAGACCAGGTTCCTCCAAGCCCCATCCAGCCTGGACTTGAACCCTTCCAGGTCTGGGACATCCACAGCTTCTCTGGGGAACCTGGGACAGGGTCTTACCATCCTCACAGGAAAGAATTTCTGTTTTCTAGTACCTAATCTAAATCACCCTTCTTACAGTTTAAAACCATTACAACTTGTCCTATGACTTCCCTCCCCAATCAAAAGTCCCTCCTCATCTCCCCTGTAGCCCCCTTTAGGTACTGGAAGGTCGTTATAAGGTCTCCCTGGAGCCTTCTCTTCTCCAGGCTGAACAGCCACAACTCTCTCAGCCTGTCATCACAGCAGAGGGGCTCCAGCCCTTGCATCATTTTCATGGCCCTCCACTGGACCTGTTCTATGTCCTTCCTATATTGAGGACTCCAGAGCTGGACACAGTTTTCCTGGTGGGGTCTCATGAGAGCAGAGTAGAGGTGTAGAATCACCTCCTGCGAGCTGCTGACCACACTTCTTTTGATGCAGCCCAGGTTGCGGGTGGCTTTTTGGGCTGCCAGTGCGCACTGCTGCCTCGTGTCGAGATGACTCCAGATTCAGGGCAAAATGCAGTATTATGACTGCAGCGAAAACAGAAGGACTATTTTGTGCTTTTATGGTGACAGCAGTTCCGTTCCCAGAGAGATAAAGCTGCTACTGCAAGAGTTTGCTGCCCAGACTGAGTGTGAACATGCATGTTTGGTAAATTAAGACCACGGGAGGCAGCCGTCTCCCAGCTCTGCACCACAACAGATGAAAATCGTTGCCCAACACTGCTCCCCTGAGGCTGTGAGCACAAGCACTGCATGTCCAACGTGCGCCCTTCCAGACCCGCTGCACAACCACCACCGACACCAATCACTGCACTATCTACCAATTACACGGGAAAAACTAAGATTAATATTCTCATTAGACCCTATAATACAGCTTGTGTATAATGGGAACCTCATTGCCCATTAGCTCGTGTTTACCAGAAAATAATGGTGCTTATCAGAAGAGACCACTTTCTCCTTAGCTGGAAGAGCAAATTATTTAAGCCGAGTTTGCTGTATGTTTCACAGGCTTCCTTCAGTCCTTCATACGCAGGCACATTTAAAGGCCCATTATCTTCTCGTTGATGCAAGGGGGTGATGTATGCATCTACCATTAATGGTAATGAAAATGGTTCCTGTTAATCTCCCGTGCAGATAGTAAGATAATAGCCTCCTTATTAAGTGCGAGGGCCAGCCTAGGAGTTGCGCTGAAAACGAGCAGCACATTGTCTCTGTGGGATTCATATGTAAATGCTAAAGCACTGCTTTGTGTCTACAGCAGATGATTAAAAAGAAATTAGCAATAGCATAAACATGCCTCCAACCACCACAGAGCTGCTCCGGGCCCTCCTGCCATCCCATCCACTCTCATTTTTGGAAAGTTACCTCTGGAGACCAATGAATGGAAATTGTCCTCTCGGCAATGTGTGCTTGCAGCCAAGAAGGCCAACTTCATCCTGGGCTGTGTCTAGAAGAAAGGTGACCAGCAGGTGAAGGCTGGGGGGGCATTCTGCCCCTGTGCTCTGCGGAGACCCCACTGAGAGTACTGTGGCCACCTCTGGGGCCACCAGTATCAGAAGGACATGGACCTCTTGGAGCAGGGCCAGAGGAAGCCACGGAGATGCTGGGAGGGCTGGAGCCCCTCTGCTGTGAGGACAGGCTGAGAGAGTTGGGGGGGGTCAGCATGGAAAAGAGAAGGTTCCAGGGAGAACTGAAGAGTCCCTTCCAGTCCCTAAAGTGGCCCCAGGAAATCTGGGGAGGGACTCTTGATCAGGGAGGGGAGCCATAGGACGAGGAGGAAGGGTTTTAAATTGAAAAAAGGGAGATTTACAGAATGAATCACAGAATGACAGGAGGTTGGAAGGGACCTCTGGAGATCATCTAGTCCAACCCCCTGCCAAAGCACCCAGACCAGGTTGCACAGGAATATGTCCAGGTAGGTTTTGAATGTCTCCAGAGACAGAGACTCCAGCATCACTCTGGGCAGCCACCAGTGCTCTGCCACCCTCAAGGTGAGTTCCTCCTCACGTTCAGATGGAACTTCTTATCCACAAATTTGTGCCCGTTTCTTCTTGTCCTCTCCAGAGACCATTTAGGTGAGATATCAGGGTGAAATTCTTTCCTGTGGGGGTGGTGACACCCTGACCTGTGTCTCCTAGAGACGCTGTAGCTTCCCCATCCCTCAGAGAGGCTCAAAAACAGGTTTGGAGCAACCTGCTGTGGCGGCACCACGTTAGGAAGACCTAGAAGGGGGCGATCTTTAAGTTCTTTTCCAACTTAAACCACTCTATGCTTTACCACAGCAGGCCTGGGGTGTCAGACCACCCTCCCCCCCAAAAATAACTGACTGAAAAAGACCATGTAATTGGGTATAATTCAACTTTATNTATATTTTTATTTATTTTTATATATATATACTTATTTATTATTTTTTTCCTAGGAAGGAGGGAGCGGTGTGGTGGCCGGCAGCAGGGCCATGTTCTGAGGGAGGCCTCCAGCATTCAGCTTGGATTCCGGACCCCGCAGGTGTGTGTGAAGAAATCGCCCTCCTCACCCCCTCTGGAGCTTTAGGTAAGGCGGCTGAGCCTCCGAGTATGCAAAACTGTGCGGCTTTGAAAGTATTCGGCAGTCTGTGGTAGATATTGATAAGTGAACCTGGCTTGTTCCACCAGGATGGGTTCACCTTAGGTTCCTTCAGCTGAGGAGGCCTCTCTGGCCTTTCTGGCCTGGCCAGACCCACAGAGAGCCTTCAGGACCGTGGTGTCACACAGGACCACGTCACCCATGTAACCATCATATGCTGGTGTGTGAATTTGCTGCTACATAGAGGAGCAAAGTCCTCTTACAGCTCATTTCCACTTTCGGATGGCCCTTCTGCCTGTTTGCTTGATTTTAGCAAGCTAAAGAAAGATTTCTAGCGAAGACACTCCTGTGGTGCATACCTAGTTTTTGCTCTGGAAACAGATTGTTTGGGAAATAAGGCTTTGAGATTGGTCTGTGTGAAGCTGTCTATTTCCACCTTGGAACCCTTAATCGAAAGTATTTATATTCTTTGATGAAACCTTATTCCTATACTAAATATTTTCTCTACCACTCATGTCAGTTTTCATCAGATCGAACCAGTGCATGTTTATTTAAGGTGTCTGCACAGTTGTTATTTCAGTATTTACTGCTGGAACTTAAACAGTCAGCTCAGCTTCTGCTGATAAACAATGATAATTTGATAACTTACAACTTTGTGGGCAAATGAGGTTGCAAACAGAGTAGGCACCTCTAAAGACATTACCTGTTAGTAAGTTTAGAGCATGACTCCTTGTCCTTACTCCCTTTTCCTTTATTTCCACGTGATTTGGTGGGGCAGAGGAAGGTGAGAAGCCTGTTGGCCTGAGTTACCTCCTCCTTTTCTTGGATGACGTGGAATGTGTGAAACTCTGCCTTCCCACCACACAGACATAGTGGTTTGGTCAGGGAACTTGGTGCTTCTGGAACAGGCACATGTTCAGATTGCAGTTGGCTGAAGTCTGTTTTTTAACAAAGTTTTTATCAAAAAAACAAAAACAAGTTATGGCAGACCCAAAGGCGATTGGTTCCTCTGTCAGCTTGCAGGTGGAGATCTGAAACTTGTACTGTATGTACTGACACGGTGTGGATCTTGGCTGTTGTGGGATGGGTGTCTCTTTCTGCTCTGTAGAAAATTCCTGGCTTGTACAGAATTGGAGTAGGAAAAGACTTTGCTGTTCAGCTCCAGCAGTGATCGTTTACCATCGAGGCTGGAAGGCCTTTGCATATATAGTCTACCTCTGTTATTCTGAAGGAAAACCTGCTTTAACAGCCTGGGAAAAAGGAGTCAAAAGTTGAAGGATAGCAGTAAGGGCAGGCCCAAGAGAGGGACCTTGTAACTTACTGGTAGTGTAGGAGCTGTGTCCCTGCTCACATACCCATGAGTAAGTTATATGAAAATAAACATTGTTATTGAAATGCTGTTGGAGGAAGCGCTTCACTATACAAGAGGTCGCATGACATGTTTCTATGTCCCTTTTCTGAAAGTTACACCGTTTCCATTTGACTATTGATAAAAACAATTCTGTTGAGTTTTAATTTGATGCAAGATGACTGGAAGGCTCTACTCACCAATAATTACAGTCACCTTTTCAGTCTAAACCACTTTTTTTTCACAACGTGCCTGTTTCTGTCAAATACAAATTAGCTAAGACTGAAAGGTAGCATATTCTAATCGTCAGTGAAAATGCTGTCCCTTAAATTACACAGAATTAAGTGCTTGTCAACAAGATGTTTACCAAGGAATAAGTGCTTTAGATAAAAAGCAGAGAGTTCTGCCACAAATAACCTCTGCTTCTGACAGTGATAATACGTAGGTACAATGTTGAGCTTCTTTCTTTCTGAATCATGTTGTCTTAGCTGGTGGTCCTTATAAATGTATTTATTGTGCAGCTGTGGTTTGCAGGAAGGCTGTTCAGCTTTAGAGATGGCTGAGAAATTGACGTCACATTCATACAAATTTAATCTTTTCTTACCTGTAGTATTTTTCTTTTTAAGATAGCCTTCCTTTTTTAATTAAAAATGGGTTCTTCCTCCATCCCCTACTGGGTTACGACAGTTGTATGTAGTGCTTAATCATTTGCCTTCTAAAATTATTCCAAGATTTTTAGTCCTGTTGCTAGTTTAAAGACTTATGACTGATTACTCAAATAGCACAGTGATCAAATGTCAAGGCCTTGCAAAAAGACATTTCTATCATTCAGACCAGTATTTGATGAAAACATCGACCTGCTATTTTTTTACTTTCTAGCTTGACTGACCAATAAGTTTGACATTTAGTAGCTGGAGCAGTTTCTGGTCAGCCTCGTGACTTTTCTGTCTTTTATTGTGTCTGGAAGCTTGTTTTCTGGAGTAGAGATGAAAGGATGGACTGGAAGTAAAAAGGAAGAGATGTTACTTATTTAAACTTTATTTAAATACCATACTACCTAAGTAGTTGAAAATGTAAATTCATTTTTTATCTAAATTGCAGTCTTCCGCTGCACCTTACGCTGTATCTCTTTTAATCATGAGTGTGTTGTGCACTTTCAGTTTTTCCAGACTGTGTACTGTGTGTGAGTCACATTATATTATTTTTTTGGTGAATTTTATCTGTAATTTGACACCATTCTCTGCTGCTGCTTTTCATAGTTTGTAAAAATTAGAGTAAGATGATGTGGTCTGCCAGTGAGACATGACTGTTGGAATTAGAATTCTGTTTTGTGTAAAAGGTCCCAATAATTGCCTTATTTTCTTAGAAATCAACTGATAAGCAAGCTTAATACTCCTGAAAAATCATGACTTTTTTTGGTATCTTCTAGTAAAGTGCTCTTTTAACAATGTGTTCAGTTCTCTCCAGTTTAAAAGTTTCTGCTATTTTTTTATTTAGGTCTGTTTAGTCTGATGCATGGGATCCCATGTAATCACACATGATTATAAAGTGGTTTCAGAAAGGGTAGTGGGTGGGTCTGGGAGCAGCATCAAATAAGAATCTGGCTTGATACAACTTATGCTGTAGAAGAGTTTCCATGTGTATCACCTCTGACACCCTTTTCAGCTGTTGCTGAATGACACCTTTCCAGTGAATGAATGAGGGTGACTAAATCCCCCCAAATGTACAAAGTAAATGGAAAAGTGTGGTTGAGGGTTTAATGCTGTTTTGTTTTTCCTGTGCAATTGGTTGTGATTCAGTGGTTTAGATTGCAAGCTCTTTCATAGAGATGTGTTTGTAAAGTCCTGAACATCTTAATGGTATCAAATCCTTGAATATGACTTAGTTTTTAGTTTTTATTTTCTCCCTTTGTAGAATCATGGCAAGTCCAAGAACAAGAAAAGTTCTCAAGGAGGTGCGAGCACAAGATGAGAATAATGTAAGAAAATTCAACTCTTCTTTAGATCAGTTTTATAAAACTGAATTTTCTGTCTATCTACTCCAGATGTAGAGAGTCTGCTACAGCTGTTGTCTTTATAACACTAGTGTGGCTAACTAATGGTGATGTATAAATTTGAATATCATTTATGTTAGTTCCAGTAACTAGTATTCATATATGTATTATAATACATTGCTGCAAATTTGGCACAAATCTTTCAGAAGTTCTCATATGCTGTAATCCCTGGAGTCTGTTGAACAAGTGATGTCTTGGGCACAGCTTAATTAAAATAATTTCTTTCAAGTAGCTCAATTATACACTAACTTGAATGTGCTGGCCCATGGGCAGGTTCATTTTTATTTATATTAACAAATTAAACCTTGAATGGTGATTCCAGTCATGACAACTTAAATTGTTGTGCTGTATGAGCAATAAAACTATTTTAAAGAGAAACCTCTGTTAAGATCTGCTGTCACTTACTGCCAGTCTCTAGCATGACGGAATCAATGTTCCAGACTTAAAATGTTGCATCTTTATTTTGCCAAGGAAGCCTCAAGAATTTAGTTTAGTTACTTTCTTCTCCTTCAAGACAATATGGAAATGAAACCAAGTTGGATTCTTTGCTCATTAATTTCAGTTTGCTCATCTGTATTTCCTCACTGGTTTTTGGTACTCGGTACAGTGATTTTTATAATCCAAGTCAGGCAAGTTAATGAGTATTTCTTTCCATGCAGCATAAATAAATATTTGAAGGAATCTTACACTTTAAGGGAAAATGTTTCCAAACACTATAAGCTCTCCATTCTGAAATTATTTTCTGCATGTAATGTTTTCATGGTTTGACTTTTTGAGCTCTACTGTGAGAACTTCACACGGATGAGTGCTAAAAGTGTTAGAGATAATTATGTGGGTTTTTTTTCTCTCACAGGTCTGTTTTGAATGTGGAGCGTTCAACCCCCAGTGGGTGAGTGTGACCTACGGAATTTGGATCTGTCTGGAGTGCTCAGGAAAACACCGAGGCCTGGGAGTTCACCTCAGGTCAGCCTTTGCAGCAGAGGATGGACTGAGTTGGGTTATCTCAGGGTTCATTATAACTGTGAACAGAACAAATTGTTTCAGAAGGGTACAGAATGTCTCAATTCTAACATTTCACTATTGCTTTTGCTTCTTACTCCTCTCCAAAGTGAGAATGTTAGTCTCTCTGCCTCATCTGTAATTAGTAGGGGCATGTTTGGCACCAGTGCAGTTATGTTATGCCCAGTTCTAGAAGGCAACTTATCTAGCTACATCTTGAGATTGTGTGGTGGTTGTTGGTAATCCTGCACTAGTCCTTGTACTCTATTCTTTTAATCTTCTATAATTTTTATCAATTAAAACTTAAGTAGTGCTAGAGCAGCTTGAGAGCTGAGCAAAAAAGGCAGAGTATAGTTTACAGAATGCTGCTGTAGTGTATGCAAGTGTATAAAATGATTTTATTCTGTTCCGGAGATCTTTTTTTTTAATTATTATTATTATTATTTACTTAATATAAATGATAGTTCTTGTTCTATCCAAGAGACATTCTCAGCTGAGATGGAAATCTGTGGAATAAGAACTGTTCTGTGTTCCAGAAACTCACAGTGTTTTTGTATGTAATAGGGGCAGAGCATGGAATAGTTACTCAAAGGAGAAAGGGAGAGGAAGTCCAGCAGGAAAATCACCAAAGCAAGGAGACCATTTAGAAGTACGGGCTTTGCTTTTCAAGGGGTGATTTGAAGCTCATTAGTGAGTAGAAATTGCATAGGAATTGAGAGTTTGGAACTAGTTCATATGTTAGCTGAAAGAAAAGATGAAATTACTGAGATAAAGGTATTTCTACAAGCACAAAAAGGAAGAAATTGGTCAAGATGCAAATTTTAGAGTCTTCTTGAGGATGATGTCTCACTTTTTTGTATTTAGCAATAGGGCACTGTTTGAGTTGTTTGTTTCTAATACAGTTTAATGAGCAGTACCGAGAATTTATGTCTCAAAGCAGAGCTGAGATGCTGACTGCAATCACAAATGCCACAGGATGAGGTGAACTCTTTTAAACTGTCAGTACCTGATGGTGGTTATGAGCACACAGCTGGAACGGGACAGGAGGTGTCCTCACAGGTCATTTAAGAGTTACTGTGAAAATAGACAAGAAAAGAAAACTGCAGAGTAAAGAAGTGTGGAAAAAGTCTTTTATATAGTGGGTTAGGTTAATTTCTGAACTTGAAGAAATCTGTTTTTTCCTGTACTTGCATTCTGCTGACTGTCTTCTTTAGGTGTCAAGAAGTGGCATGATTTTAGTTTATTTCAGTGAGGATTTGACTGCCTTCTTATGATGATCTATCTTAGTGTACTTGGAGAATATTCTCTAACATGTTTATACTCCCAGCCTTTGAGATAGGATGCAATAAGCTTTTTTGTTTTGTCCCTGCTGATCTAGCAGGAAATCATAACAAGCTGTGATTTTAATATTTTTTTTTTTCTTAAAACTGCTTTTCAGTTTTGTACGTTCTGTAACTATGGACAAATGGAAGGATATTGAGCTGGAGAAAATGAAGGCTGGAGGTAACAGCAAATTTCGAGAGTTCTTAGAATCTCAAGATGATTATGATCCTTGCTGGTCCATGCAAGAGAAGTACAACAGCAAAGCTGCAGCTCTTTTTAGAGATCAGGTAAGTTCAATTGTGTGTGTGTTCTCATCCCCTGCTATCTGAAAATATCAAAGTCCTTTGTAAGCACTTGTTTTTTGAAGGGAGGAGAGGGAAGGTAGCAAGCTTTTGAACCTCTACAATGATTCTTGAAAGGTGTAGGTCATAGAATACTTCTTCCTGGCTCTTACAGGAGTTTTCTTTAGAAACAGTTCTGCCTTTAGCTGAGGTGGCTCAGATTTTTATTGCTCTAATTTGTTGCAACTGGTGAGTTGGTGGAGCTGTCCCAGTCCACACTGGACAATTTACAACTTCAGCAGCACAGTTTTATCCAAAGTGATTATCATAGAATGGTCAGAGTTGGAAGGGACCTTAGAGATCATCAAGTTCCAACCCCCCTGCCATGGCCAGGGACACCTCTCCCTAGAGCAGGTTGCTCCAAGCCCCTCCAGCCTGGCCTTAAACACTTCCAGGGATGGGGCATCAACAACTTCCCTGGGCAACCTGTTCCAGTGCCTCACCACCCTCACAGCAAAGAACTTCTTCCTAATATCTCATCTAAATCTCCCTTCTTCCAATTTAAAACCATTCCCCTCATCCTGTCACTAGACTTCCTGACCAAGAGTCCCTCCCCAGCTCTCCTGGAGCTCCCTTCAGATCCTGGAAGGCTGCTCTCAGGTCTCCCCGGAGCCTTCTCTGCTTGTCCTCATAGGAGAGGTGCTCCAGCCCTCTAATCATTGTTGATAAGTCTTCTGTGTAGGTAATAACAAAATGGCAAATTAATTTGCCAGATACTGGCAGGCCTATTATAAATTAGGAATTTTAGTGGCATTATCATTTCCAAAAATGAAACTACAAACAGCTTGAACTTGTGAACTTAGAGAATTACGAGGGTACTGTATTTTTATGCTGATGCTGACCCTGCCACGGGGGTGGAAGGAAGGTATGTTCTGTGCTAGCTGGGATATCTGTGCAGCTTTGAAGTTTGTTGTGTGTGGTGTCTCTTTGCATCTTTAGAAGTTGCTGGGAATAGGAAACACTTGGCTGAAGTGGAATATCTTGATGAAAACAAAGAATTTTGAAGTTCTGTGCTGTAGGCTTTCTAGTATGTGAAACAGGGAACTATGGAGTTTCAGTGGCAAGACCTTTGGAAATTTTATATTAACTTGTTGAAGTTATATCTTGGGTTGGAGGAGTAGTATGGGGTGAAGAGATGAAATTCAGGTCCTTTGAAGGAGACAGAGTACATTTAAATTCTGTGGAGGTGTTTTAGCCACCCATCGGTAGAATATAAATCCACCTCTTTCTAATCCTTCATTATTCTGTGATTAGTGCTTACATGTATTTTATTAATCTAGTCTTTCCTCTTCAAACCAAATTTGCCTGTTTGAAGAAGTTGCCTGAAATTAGTTGACTGAAATAAAACCAATGTTCAATTCAACTTTGCTAGTCTGAGAGTCAGAAAAAAATCAGTTTCTTGTGACAATACAAATGAACTGACCTATGTAGCTGGTAGCAAATTGGAAAAGTAACTTGTCCTCTCCTCACTTTACAGGACCAGTGTATGCCTTGTGTGAAAACTTTGACTGATTATTTCCCTACCCCTTCTAGGTAGCTACAGTAGCTGAAGGCAAGGAGTGGTCCATTGAAACTTCTCCTGCCAGGAACTGGACCCCACCTCAGCCTAAAACATCTCTCTCTTCCACTCATCGGTGTGTATTCTTGTTATCTAATGTTCAAACATTAGATGGATCAAACCCTGATGTTTAAATGTCTGCTGGTTTTATTCTGCTGATGCCATCTGATCAAGCATTCCTCTTGCTGAAATTAAGTGATGTGAGGTAGCAAGGCTTGAATTTCTGTAATAATTCTTACCACCTCCACCTAATCATAGAATCATAGAATGGTCAGAGTTGGAAGGGACCTTAAAGATCATCAAGTCCCAACCCCCCCTGCCATGGGCAGGGACACCTCTCCCTAGAGCAGGTTGCTCCAAGCCCCATCCAGCCTGGCCTTAAACACTTCCAGGGATGGGGCATCCACAACTTCCCTGGGCAACCTGTTCCAGTGCCTCACCACCCTCACACCTAATCATGGTGGAGAGAAGTGAGCAAGAGCAGAGGACAAGCCATGCTGCTTTTATCTTGGCTTGTAACACACCTGAGAGTAGTTGTTGAGTAACAACCTGTAGTTGTTGAGTCAGTCACGTGTAGTGTGTCAGGGCCTTGCTCTAATCATAGCACTGGTCCTGTTCCTGATTGAATGCATAGGATGAAAAAACAGACTTTTTCCTTATGGGGCTAATTACTAACAGCAGCATCAAAGCTGGACCTCAGCAGGGTTTGGTGGTTGTATTTTTTTCCTGCTTTTACATGTAGTGTTTGTTATTCTTTGCACTAAAGAATCAAGTTAACTGAAAAAGCAACTGTAAATCAAGTGAAGAAGTGCTTCGTGCCTGGCCATCATCCAGCGAGTTTGGGGCTAGCTGTAGTCTGAGGAGCACTGTCTGTGTCTGGGCCTACTTGTGTTATTCATTCAATATTCCAGTGGCTTTTAGTGGTTGCATTAGAGTTCCTGACTTGACAGATGAAAGAAATAATCGATTTTGCACCTGAATTACGATGATATATGACAAGCTGCACTGCTGAGCTAGTGGTTTTTGCTTTACACAGTTTGATTCTTAAATCTTTCCTTTCAGTAGTTCTGCTGGACAATCTCAGGCTGCAACTGCCGCTTCTGACAAGGCTTTTGAAGACTGGTTAAATGATGATGTCAACTCCTACCAAGGGTAATACAATATTTATTCACTTTTGGAGTGCCTGGCCCTGTAGCATAGCAAAGACTGGGATGTTACACTGCAGCTACACGACTGTGATCCTGAATCACTAGTGAACAGTGACATCTTGTTTACTATTAAAATGTTTTGATAACGTATGATAAAGGGTAAGAGGGAAGGAAATTGCCTCTTAATGCAATTGTGTAACAAAAATGTTTGAATAGCATTGAAGAAAGAGCTCAAAATGCTACTGTGGTGGGCTCCAGCCTAGGGAATTTGTAGTGTATATAGTATCTTATAGTGATTTGAGTTAAACAGGGTATTTCTAAAGCTAACACTGTTTTCTTCTTTCTTTCCTTTTCCCATTTTTATGTATCACTTTATTAGGATTTACTCAGACTTCTGGTATCAGTGAACTCTTAGACCTGGAGGGTCATTAAGAGCCTATTAGCTTGCGTAGGGGACAAGGGTTCACCAGTGGATCCTTGTTGGTGTGTCTTTATGAAGTGAGTGGTTTTGTATACTGGGTGCAGGGTGCTTTAGGACTTTTTGTGAGGTGTTTTTTAAAGTCTGTTAAGCAATTGTCATTCTTTCATGCTTTTCAGTTTTTGTTTAATGGTTTAAGTGAAGGCATGCTAATACAGATACCATTTATTCCTTTTCTTATGGTAGTGGCCAAGAGAATCGCTACGTGGGGTTTGGAAACACAGTCAACCCTCCAAAAAAAGAGGATGACTTCCTGAATAATGCTATGTCTTCATTGTACTCGGTAAGGAAATGCTTGAAGCTTGCTGTCACCTGAATTACTGTTTCCCTCTATTATTAATATAAGTGGAGAAGAGAAACAAAAGACTGCAGGTAGATACAGAGAAGTGTCAGGTATTAATTCTATTCTTAGAGTGAAGAAGGTACTTTAAAGTCCACCTTTAAAGATACTTGTAAAAGGCAAAATGCAAAGAGAAACTTTGACAAAATTTAGGAATTATGTTTGGTATCAGTTTCTAGAAGTAAGGAAATGAGTATAATGGACTAAGAACTAGTACTCGACAGGGCTTGGAGGAAAAAAAGAAGTAATTACCTTTTGGAAATAGCAGTTGGGCTGGTGATGCTCTAAACAGATTAACCATATAAAATATATTCGGTGGAAAACAACAGAAATGTGTGTGTACTTGAGTGCCAGAAGCCCTGAGCGGCGATGGAAACATTTGAAATACTTGTGAGAGGGTGTGAAGAGATACCAGCATATGGTTGAACAGTTGTCATGTTTAAAGTGGAGACAGTGAAAGATGCATTGTTGAAGGAAAATGGGAATAAAGTCGGGGGCAGTCGGGGACATGTTGGTGCTTTGATAGGCTGCAAAGTAAAAGTGCTGAATGGTATTTGAAATTCAGAGGCACTTTGAAAGACAGTAAGGTTTTCTGCCAGGATTAGTGGCCAGTAGCCTTCTGTAGAGCCTCATCAGTCTAAATATCTACACCAAGTTCCATTGTTTTAAAAAATATATAATAATTTCACTAGAATATCATGGAAGGAGGTAATGCCTGAGCCTTTGAACAGTCTTCCAGGTGATTTCACTGGGTGCTTAATGTAATTCTGCTGGATATTTTCTGGGTATGTCATAGATTGTAGACCAGAGAGTTCAGGTTAGAAACCACATCTGTAATGTACTGCAGATGTGCTAAGACAGCACAGGAGAGATGAAACTGGTGTCCAGGCTGCTGTCAACCATTATTTGACTACACGATCTCATGGAAATTTGTGATTAAAATGCCCTCTTGTGACCACAGATCCATACTACAGTGCAGTTTGAAGCCCTTTATTATAGTGAGGCTGAATGTTTGGATGCATATTCATCCTGGTGAGGAAAACAATTTTCTTTCCAGCAAAAATGATTGGTTTTCCCCATATGTTTATTTATGAAAAGACATTCTTTTCTGCTGTTACAGAGCAGAAGGAGCAGTTTGTGTAGAATTCACAGGGACACACTATCCAATTTGTTCTGTGAAGAACAGATGTAATTGCAGTTGAGGTTTGTCTTGAGTCCTTTGAGACTTCACTTAGCACAAAAACCATGAGATGCATCACTTTCCCTTTTTTGATGTTGGTGACATAGTTGTCTTTCCATGTGTCAGCGCAGTTCAGGAAGGACAATTAATGGAGAGACTTCAAAAGGATAGGCAAAAAATATTTGAGACCTTGCCTCAATCTAAATATGCAGTGTAGTCAAATTAAATAGAAGGGGTAATAAGGAAAAGATTCTAATATTTACAGCCTTTGTATGGAAGTCTATCCAAACGGTGGTACGTTACCAAAACATCCACACACTGATGGAAATCAAATTGATAAAAGGCAGTGGTAGACATGCCCTGTTTAAAAAGGTTCTGCAGAACAGTTTACAATTATGTAGTGATGAACTGCAAAGAAAAAAAAATCAAAATGTGTTTCTTAATTCATTGTATACAAGGAGAACCTTGGACATATTAAATTTCTTCCTGTTTTCTGTCCATTCAGGGATGGTGGCTTCCTCCCACTCTGGCTTTACAGGGCAGATTCTGGGTTGAAGGAGTTGCTGATAAGAACTGATAAGACAGTTCAGAATTGATTTTTTGTTTTTAAACATGATTTTGTTTAAAGTAAAAATCAAATCATTAGCATCACTCTCTTGCTCTACTTTCTTTTAGCTGGTTTCTGACAACCAGTGCTTAGAAGAAACCTTTTCTGATTCGTTATGGAAAAGTCTTCGGAGAAGTGGTCACACCTTGATTGTGGTTGCAGTTTTCAGCTCTTCCAAGAATCAGTGGGGCAAAATAAAGTGGTGTTAGTTTTGTTTTCAAAGGCAAATTTTTTTATCTTTAAAGTTTTAATGTTTTTTTTTTAATTCTCTTACTTACCTTGAGGTGGGGAGGGATATTTTTTTTTTTCATGTAGCCATTTTTTTAGTAGAATAACACCTGAACCACTTGAGTTTTTCAAATTGCAGGCATTTTTGCCACAAATAGTGGAAGTTCATCACTATATAACAGTTAATTGAGAGGCTGTGGTTTTTGTTCTTGTTAGGAAGTAATTCTTACGCCTTCAGGACAAGCTGGACTGGAGAACATTTTAACTTAATTTAACATATAATAGTGGACACTTGGTTATTCTTTTTTCACACCTAGCTTACAACATTCTTTCCTTCTTTCTTTAAAGGGATGGAGCAGTTTTACAACTGGAGCCAGCAAGATTGCCTCAGCTGCTAAAGAGGGTGTAAGTGACCAAAATCTTTCTATAGCACATGAAATAGATGCACAGTGGATGCAGATCTCTGCCTTAACTATTTATTGTGTTGCTGGATGAACAGTTTTGTTAATTTATCCACTAGATGTGAGCATCAGGAAAGAACTGAACTGCTATTGTTATATTCCCTTGAGAAAGATCAAAATTTCTGGTTCATAAATAATTTTTTTCTATGCCAAATAAGGCCAAATTGCATTCTTCAGCAGGAATTTAATACCAAGTTATAAATTGCTGATGGTTTTATGTTTTTTTTTCCTTCCTTTGGCTTTTCTCTAACTCCAGCATTTTTTCTGAGTTCAACTAGAAAGCTTGTTGGGCAGAGACTGTATCTGGAGAGGACGCTTTGGAAAAAACTTAGGCTAGATCTTCACACTGCCTGTTCAGCAAATGTGCAGATTTAGGTGACAGTGATTCAGCTAAAACCAGAGGAAATACGAATATATTAGATTCTACATAGATGATGAGGGAAAGAGATTAAATATTTTTTGTGAAAATAATGCATTACATCTGCTTTTCAGTTTTGCTTAGTATTCTTCCAAGCTTTTATGGGCATAACAGTTATCTCTTGCTTTGGGTAACATCATGAGAGAGAAAAATATTACTAGTCTGGCTTGGTTTCCAGCAGGGACGGGGTTGATTCTCCCCTGTCTCTATCCCGCACAGCTATTCCACCCCACGTGTACCAGGCCCGGGGGCAGCAGGGAGCCAGCCGGGGAGGGGCGGGGCCACAACCGGAAGTGGGCGTGGTGACGTCACGGCGTAGGCGTATATATGGGCGGGCGGCGGCGGGGCGCTCTCAGCGGCCTCGGTGGCGGTCGGGTCGGGGCGGTGCGGCGCGGGGTGCGGTCGGTATGTACTCGTGTTTGTCTCCTCCATCTGTGTTACTGTTTCCCTGCAATACCTGCTCTTCTGGGAAACAGTTTTTATCTCAACCCACGGGTCTGCCTTTTCTTTCTCATCCTCTCCCCGCCGCTGGGGGGCGGAGCCAAGGGACTGCCACGTGGCGCTTTTGTTGCCGCCCAGGCTAAACCGTGACATAGTCTTACCCCTTTTGTAAGTTGGGAAAGACTGGTGCTTCCCTGGAGTGATGTGGAATGGCAGAGGTGGTGATATGGGTGTTCTCTGTTACACTGAAATTCTGGCAGTGATCCGTTCATCTTGGAGAGGATTATGTGTCATTTCTAAATGTGCTCACTTAAAAATCACAGGATCTATTCCTAGTAACCTTGAATGTATTTGCTTCTTTTCTCAGGCTACCAGATTTGGATCTCAAGCAAGTCAAAAGGTGATTATAGCTTTAACTCTGTCTTATTGCCTGTAATTGGCTTTAAATGTCATGTATTTGCCTGCATTGATTGATTGAGACTTAGAATCATAGAATATCTCAAGTTGGAAGGGACCCGTAAGGATCATGGAGTCCAACTCCCTCCTCCTCGCAGGACTTGATAGTCAACAGACTGGTGTGTTTTTCCTTCATACTGCACAGTGATTTTTAATTTCTGGCTTTTATTTCCATGGGGATTTCAATCAATTGCAGTGATCAAATTAAGCCAGAACTAACCAGCGATACTCTGCTGTGTGTAACTGGTGTGTGTGTTGGAGAGGCAGTAGAAAGAAGTGCTTTAATTTGTGCTTGCAAACTTAAAATACTCTTATTTTTGTGAACCTTAAATGTGGTTTACCTTCAAGTAGTATTCTGGATGATATAATATAATGCAAGGCATAATATAATGCAAGCCTAACAAGATATTACAAACGTGAACTGCTTACTGTTGTTATTAAATTAACTGGGTTTTGTGTATTTAAAAAAAATAGCAATTATGAAAGCATTTCCTCTTTCAAACTAAGGATACACCAGAGACAGTCAGAGCTGAATTACACAGAGCTCTGACATAAGCAGGATCTACCTGCGTGGAAAAGTTTCAAATTTGGATGTAAAAACATAGTTAAAAAAAATATTCTTTATATTCCAAAGTTCTGAGCAAGAGAGGGCTTACATATTTTAATATATGATATCAAAAGTTTTACTTTGAACTATAACAACAAAAATGTCTTGTTAAAGCACCCAAACTTGATACTTAGAAGCCTTAAAGTATTTGCTGTGTGGCTTATGTAGGAAAAACTCCAGTGTTCTAGCAATTTTCCTCTTTCAGTCCTTTCCTTTTAGAAGACTGTTCTCCCTTAGTATTATTAGCAGATGTAAATATAATATTAAGTGTAAAAGCTCATCACATCTACTGACAGGAACCACAGCAACATGGTGTTTTAGAGTCTGGGCTGTGCTACTGAAGCTTCAATTTGGTTCCTGGAACAATTAATCTTTCCTTTTGTAGAACGGATTGAGCATCTTTTCAATGTTCTATATTGTTTAAAAGTCCTTTTGGTCTCCAGTGACCGGGCGCATTCACTCTTTGTCTTGTCAGTAGATGTAAAAATTGGGAAAGGTTCATGCTACTTAACTTGCTTTCAAAAAATGCTGCCAAATTTTGCTAAAAGCTGCTTCTACCTTCCTTGCTCTTTCCCTTTCGCTGTCTGGGTAAAGTTTTGGGGCTACAAGCAGCAGCCGGAGCCGGTAACGCCCTCCCGTATATTCTTGTGCATGGACTCCTTGTCACTGTTCGTGCTGAATATGTGCATTTGCTCTTGTTCTTTTTTTTTTTTTTTGGCCAAGTCAGACCTGTTTGGAGTAATGTTGTGTGTTTCATACGGTAAATGTTCCTCCAAACCTATTAAAAATAGGTTAAATTGGATAGAGATATCCAAGCTGTGCAGTTTCAGCAAACATACTGTGCTTTTGCCCGTGCTCTTCATAACCACAGCTGACTTCAGGATTTCTGTTTGCATGTCTGATCTGGGAAGGCAGAATATTGAGAATTACCCTGGGATGTTGTTTGGAAACAGAGTTTTTAATAAATACCCCGTTATGTAGTGTGTTTAATGGGTAGTTAAGATGCTATCCCAAAGTCAACAGCAGTAAAGATGAGGAAGTGCTTCAGATAGAAACACAAAGATCTGTACCCAGATCTTTCTCATATTTGTACCCAAATCGTTCCTTTTTGTATGTACAAAATTATGTCATTGAGAAAATGGGATAATATGAGAATTCTCCCTGATTCTAGCAGCAACTTCCCTTAGTGTTCCTGAACTGATAGTCTTAGTGTATTACACTCTATAAACCTAAATGGTTTGCCAGGTTTAATAGACTGAAGGATTTTTTCAAAGATGAAAAATCCCCTTCCTTCTTTTTCTTAAGCACCTTCTAGCCTCCCTTCCAGTGGAAACAAGCCTTATGTGATTTGCAGTTACATTTCTTGTGAGGTGGAAATGGGGTTACCTTTTGCCTTTGCCTTCTCAAATAACCTTTGAACTGGTTATGGGACAGAAGTGCTGGAGATGAGGGTGGTTGGGTAGAGGGAGATCCTAGTGCTGTGGCCAAGGCAAGGGCCTTTTAGATGTGTGGGAATCCGTGGAGCAAAGGTGTTCCAGATGCTCCATCCCCAGGAGAAGAACATGAATGAAGGCTCAAACCCTAACCAGTGATCTAAGATCTAAGCTGTTAAGGAATGCAACTTCATTAGTCTCTGCTAACGTTTAGGAATAACGTTTGTCTCAAAAGCAAAGCAGCGCTTTTGGATTAATTGGGCTAATTCAGAAGGTAACGATATAATATGGCAATTCTGAAGAAACATTTAAATCACTCAAAGGCTTATCATAGAATCATAGAATGGTCAGAGTTGGAAGGGACCTTAGAGATCATCAAGTTCCAACCGCCCTGCCATGGGCAGGGACACCTCTCCCTNCCCGTGACCTGCTGGTTACGCTTCTTATGGAAGTAGGGAGAGGAATGATTTCACATGAAACATTTGCAAACCCTGCTGTCCGTGTCAGTATCACCTTACAAAAGTAATTTTGTGACTTATACTTTGGGCGTACATTTTTGTAAGATGCCTCAGAAGTACAGTGTCTTTATGCATCGTGTTCTGGGTGGCAATAGATTTCTGAAGTTCATTGGATTTTTATCTCCTTACAAACCTGGAGCTATCAAAAAATGATTACAATAATCTTCTGTCACAGCTTGGCTTCTTGTGTATTTGTTAGAAATAATGGAGTTGTTTTTGATAGATAACAATAGCAGAACTACAAGATAGAAGAATTGGTGAAAAATTGGTAAAAAAGATCTAAATATACAAGTAATTCCATTAATAAAAAAATAAATAAGAGTGGTGAGGTCAGTTACTCCAAATATTAGCAAGGTGCCCATCTTTGAGGCTGTTGCTGGTTGAACCATTGCTTTCAGCTTCCAGTCAGTGCAAGGTCGGACTTTGCTTGGGCTCTGGACATCTCCAACAACCTACTGCCACGTGCATCTGTGTTTTCATTTATTTTCTTTTATTTTTTTCTGCAGCACTGTAACTGTGTGTGCTTTTCAGTTCATTCTGCTTGTATGAATAAAAGCTTAAGGCTTCACCTGGTTTTGGAGATGCTGCTGAGAAATGAGCCTGCAGAAGATGTTGGCTGTGTTTGGTGTTGGTGATGGTTATTTTTATTATTTTTTTTTAAAGGAAAATATAACTGACTGACTTTTGTTTTGCTTTTAAATAGGCATCAGAGTTAGGTCAGACATTAAATGAAAATGTTCTCAAACCTGCACAGGAAAAGGTAACTTTGGAACTAGTGAATCACTTACAGAATGTGGTTATGCTGATTTAGGGAGTGATTGTTTCCTCCTGCCCCAGCTGCCTGGTTTCTCAGGTCATCCTTCTGTTCTTCATGCTACCAGCACAGCAGCAAATCAGAAATGTCAAATAATTCAAAGCTACTGTGCTACCAAAGAAAGGTTAATTAGCAGAATTTCCCTCCATCCATCTTTCCCTCCAACCACTCTGTTACATTCTTCCCTGTTAAACACTATTTTATAAATTTCATGCTTTCAATCATGAAAGGTGGGACAAGATGAAAATGCACCCTAAATGGATATAAAACCCAGTTATTAAAGACCCCACACCCTATTAGTAATGTTTTTGAGTGTATTAGTAATATTTTGAGTTCATAGTGTTCTACCCATCTGCCTGCCAGCACTGGTTTAGTTCACCTGAGCATCTTTGAGCCACTGGAGTTCACCTACAGTACTGCTGCATTGAGAGCAGTAGAATTTGGGGCAAATTACGTGTTTCAGATGAATGGGGACAACTTATCAATAGGAGTAACATGTTCTTGAAACCTTTATTTCGTATTTGTTCTGGTGGTTGGTTAAAACCAAGTTTTGCATTGCACTGATGTGAAGTGTGATCTGAAGTAACTTTTTGACTAGCTGTTCTAGTTCCTGCGGTGCTTCTAGGAAACTGGTTTGAAGCAGGTTTTTATTTTCCCTTTACAATTGTTAGTAACCACAACCATGTGGCTGATGGTACTTCCAACACCACCTGGAGGAAAGCACATGTGGGCACCTGAGCAAATACAGTCACTAGTGGGGCATAAAAGAAAGCCAAGCCATCCTCCTAAGTGACCAGTGATCACTGAGTGACAAATTTCAGCCAAAGATACTCCCCGGTGTCACATGTTGCCTTCCTGTTTCATGTGTTTAAAACAAAACTTTCCTGTTTGGCATGTGTTTGTTTGGTGCTTCTGGAATTTTGGATCAGCTCCAAAATTTTGATGAAGTCTTTCCTGAGAATGTGGTGCTCTACTTACCTCTGTTCCTTTCCCCAAAATGTATTGGTTTTGATAAAGTGGACTAATTTTGCTCTTGTGAGAGAAGCACTGCCACCAGTTTGGGATATGGATTAATTTTCAGTTCGGAAAGGATGGTTCAATCATGTTACAAAATAATGTCTCCTGCATTACCTTTATTAATTCAATGTTCTTTATGTAGCATTTCAAATCACAGAAGACTCTAATTGATTTCCTATTCCCTAGGATTATCCACAATTTATTTCCAAGTGCTTAGATGCATTATTTTCAGGGTTATTTTTAGAGTATATTTCCTTGAGCTGACTTTAATTTTCTAGGACAATTTAATGAGGAATGTTACATTCTATATTAAAAAAAAAAAGGAGAGAGCAAAAAGATCTATGTCCCTCAGGATGTTGTGCTGTTAGTTCTAAGTGTTACTTTCTGAAATCAGTATTGAGTGATCTCTGCCTGGCACGTGTGCGGTTCCTTAAAGTCATTTGCTTTGGAACAGCTACCACTTATTAATTGGTAAAAGAGAGCAATTGTTTTCTGATTGACCAAAGTTCAAAGACCTTTTACTATTTAAGTAAGCACATATAAAGGAGAGTAAAATGGATCTGTTAGATTATTTTTTTTCTTCTTTAATCTCTCAAAATTATTTTTATATGGTAAAATATATTATCAAATCTCATGGAGTTTATGCTCATTATTACTGTAATGATACTTTCCTCAAACTGGGTATATCAGTAGAAAATTCCCACAAACTTCAAAGGACTGAGGTTCACTCCATTAGAATCAATAAATCATTTTCTTAAAGGAAGAAAACATAGAGAAATACCTGACTTTAGCATATGTACTACTTTGACAAGTATATTTTGATTCACTTTGGGGTGGTTGGGTGTTTTCTTTTTTACACTTTTTATTTTCAGCTGTTAAGCCCAATTAAGCTTGTCTTAAGGTTTCAATGATACTTTCTTTTATGCCTAATTACTGCTACTTTGATTCACGTAGGTGAAAGAGGGGAAAATATTTGAGGAGGTCACCGTGGGGGTGTCCCAGTGGGCCAGCAAGGTATGAATTGGCCTCCCTGCCTTTAAGGAGGCCAAAGAGTGAGCCAGTCTCCATATTCTTATCAAAAGCTTGGAAATGAAACAAAACCACAACTTGGCTTTAGTTGCTGCTTGTGTTGAATACAGGAATATTGAAAATGTCATTTTCAGTATATGGTACTTCTGTAGGGGTGTTAAAAAGCAATAGAGGTGTGATGGAACAGTTCTAACCATGGGCATGATGTAGAGTTATAAGAAAACCAGCAAAAAGAAAATTCTAGAGAATATGGAGACAGCTTGCATTCATTTATAGAAGTTAAACTTACTAATGCTCTGTGCTTTCTTTTTCTCTTTGTTTTTTGCTATCATTGCTTGGTCATGTGGTAAGTGCTCGCCACAACTGTTAAGCACAGAAGTCCTGCACAATCTAATTCCTATTTTGATAACTTGTAGGATGCTTCCTGGGAGGGGTCTGGCTTTCCAGCTTGCTGGAAGCTCTGTCATGTACCAGCTCAGTGCCTTAAATGTTTGAATATCTGAATAAAATAAGAGATGTTACCTGTTCTGTTCCAAGCCTGGCAACTTGAAGTCTGAATTCTGGGATTTATCCTGGGTGTCTGTAACACAGAATAGTTCTTCCATGAGTCTCACTTCAGAATTTGTGTTTATCTAAAATGCCAAGCCATTATAATAACCCCAAAGGATGCTGCTAGCAGTCATGGTTATTCTGGAACTCAACTTTTGGCCTTTTTTACTTGGGCAGTGATGAAATGGAGTGAAAGTAGTTTTTTTAGAACAGTAGAAATATAAATACTAATTACATGAATTGGAACATCAAAGCACCAGCACTGCCTTTAAGTTTAATTTTATATAAAGAGTCATTCCAGCATCTTTCTCAAGGAAATCTAAGAGAGAATTCAAAAGTTGTTACTGACAAGGATGGGTGAAAAAGCTGAACTTGACCTACTTTTCACATCTTCAAGCAGCATGATGCTGTCAGATATGTTTATTACATCAACTGTGGAACAACCCACCAAACTTTTCTGATGAGATGTGTTCTCTATCTGAGCAAGTAGAGGAATGTGTTGTGGCTGTTGTTGGTGGGCTTGGATGAGGTGTTGGTTCAGTCCAGATGAACAGTGTCACTTTCTTCTCTAGGTTCAGGGAGTTGGAAGTAAGGGATGGCGAGACGTCACCACTTTCTTTTCTGGGAAACCAGATGATAATTCTGAAAGGTATTTTTTTGTTATTATTTTCTATATGTTTTTAAACACATAATTTTGTCTCCTGTGTGTCCTCTGCAGTATAGTAGTAGCAGGTGCTCTTTAAGTATGAAGAAATTATTCTGTCTTTGCTAAGAGAATTCAATCNCTGACCATTCTGTGATTCTGACTTCGTGACAGTTGCTAAACTGAGAACAAAATAGTGCGTGGTGCCTTGGTTTTGAATTTTATCCAGATGTGTGTCTGCCCCACCCCACACCTCGGGCTTATGAGTACTTAGGGCCAGTAACAAAAATCTGTGAATTAAAATATAAGCTTAGGCAACTTTGAGAAATGTATTAGTTCTGCCTTCATCCTCAGTAGCAGTAGAGTTACTGCCTCAGGGCAGTAGAATTATGGTGGTTTTTGTTTGTTTGTGGTCATTTATTTGTATGTTTGTCATAACTACTTTGTTTTAACTTCCTTTTTTTCCTCCCCATAAAAGACCACCCGAGGGAGACAGCTACCAGAACAGTGGAGGGGAGGGCTACCAGAACAACGCTGTAGATCAAAGCTTCTGGGAGACCTTTGGCAACTCAGATCCACCAAAAGCTCAAAAATCTCCAAGCAGCGAGAGCTGGACCTATGTGGACAATTCCACAGAGAAGAAGAGCTCCGATAGCTGGGACGTGTGGGGCTCAGGAACAGTCTCCAACAACAAGAACAGTAACAGCGACAGCTGGGAAAATTGGGAGACCAACTGGGAAAACGCAGGAGGGGAGAGCAAGACCAAAAAACCTCCTAAGGCAACGAAAAAGGCGTCTTCAGCTGATGACGGGTGGGATAACCAGAACTGGTAGAACTCTGCTAACCCTGTTTTGCACTGCTAGGGAAGGGAGGCAACGCTGGCTGAGTGAGGGGAGAACATTTTCCACACAACTGGAGTATCTTGGTTGACCTTCTTGATCTGTTACTTTTGTGCTTCCCGTTCATCCTCCTTTCTTCTATCCTGGTTTAGGAAAAAAAAAAAGAGTAGCACCTGAATCCTTTATTACATAAAGGTGATTTTCCCTTTTTTAAGGATAGTGGTAACTATATTCTCCTTGCACTATTGGAGCTGGGTGCAGTGATTTTCTTAGCCTGAATGTTCAGTGCAAGCACACACTTCCATGGCACAACCTTGCATGTGTAGGTTAGTAGATGTTCATCCAGTCCTCATAGAATTTGAGATGACCTGGGGTGTTTAATGCAAAGGACAGGGTGTGTCTTGAAAAGATAGCCATTACATCAGCAAGCTGCAGTTGGATAGATCTAGTTTCAAATGCCTTATGGATTGCTCTGACCATATTAAGTCTAACAATTCAAGATGGTCTTTAAGATACTCTTTATAGGGGCTTTGTTTATAAACTTCACAAAATTATTATTTTATTTTATTTTCATCCTTTAAAATTTATTTTCTCCCCTTTAGAATTAATGAGGAATCTAGAGCTAGGGAACTGTTGGTGGAAACTTAAGTTTTGAGCCGAGCTGTCCAGGGATACCCAGAGTGGTTCTCCTTGCCCTCCTTGCTCAGGGGGTTAAGGGTTTGCTGGTGCTGCTCTCCCACACAGGCAAAACTCAAAGCCTTGGGGTTCTCCTTCCTTCCCTACACCCTTCCCCCAGTTTGAGTATTTTATAGAATCTGTTTTTTCTCTGTCTGTCTTCCTTCTACCCACCTCTTTTATCTGTTCTGATAAGGATGAAATCTTTCTGCTGCTTACGGCCTTTCAGACATCTGTTTGGCAGCTTGGCAGTGAAACAAATGTATAAGAAAGATTCCAGTAAGGAAAAAAAAAAGGGTGGAAAATATGAGAACGTTGAGGAAAGAGGCTGGCAGCAAGCCCCTTTCAAGATGAGTAAATGTCTGGATTGAATAGTAAATTTAAATTAAGCAGATGTTTTCCAAATTAATCTTTAATATATCCAACTGTATCTATCATGTATTTCTCTACGTTTTCTTCCTGGATCTTGTTAAAGAAACACTATTTTGGAAACTTTAGAAACTCCTTGTCAGCATTAAGGAATGGAATAGAAGATTCACTTACGTCTCAGTTTTGATCCAACAAATTGCTTTGCATGACAGAAACCACAACCTCTACAGGAAAACTGTGACTTTAACAACAAAGGTGTCCCCTGTGTCCCATTTTATTTTTAGGAGTGGGTTGTAAATGTACACTCAGCCCAAAAACAGTTGGCTCACTTGAAAACTTCAAATCAGTGTCGTTGTGTAGTCCACCTTACTCCAGAAGCGTGGACTTCTCTGTGGACTCTGTAAATCTTAATACAGACCTAAAAAGCCTTTTCTTTTTAATCATAGAATCATAGAATGGTCAGAGTTGGAAGGGACCTCAAAGATCATCCAGTTCCAACCCCCCTGCCATGGGCAGGGATACCTCTCACTGGAGCAGGTTGCTCCAAGCCCCATCCAGTCTGGCCTTAAACACTTCCAGGGATGGGGCATCAACAACTTCCCTGGGCAACCTGTTCCAGTGCCTCACCACCCTCACAGCAAAGAACTTCTTCCTAATATCTCATCTAAATCTCCCCTCTTCCAATTTAAAACCATTACCCCTTGTCCTGTGACTCCACTCCCTGACCAAGAGTCCCTCTCCAGCTCTCCTGGAGCTCCCTTCAGATCCTGGAAGGCTGCTCTCAGGTCTCCCCGCAGCCTTCTCTTCTCCAGGCTGAACAGCCCCAGCTCTCTCAGCCTGTCCTCACAGCAGAGGTGCTCCATCCCTCTGATCATCTTGGTGGCCCTCTGCTGGACCCGTTCCACCAGGTCCATGTCCTTTCTCTGTTGAGGACTCCAGAACTGGACACAGGACTCCAGGTGGGGTCTCACAAGCACAGAGTAGAGGGGGAGAATCACCTCCTGTGGAAAGTTTTAAATTAAAGTTATTAATTGTTCAGGCAAACAACCAACTGAAGTTGTCAAAAATACCTTAAATAACGCTTCATGTCTTTTCACAGAGTTTTTTTGAGCTTATGGTAGTATCAAGAGATTAAAAAGGAAGGAAAATCATGAATTGCCTCAAAAGTAGCAGATTTTATAAAGGCTTAAGTCTAAGTAGAAGCAACACTATTTATTAGCCTGATTTCTGGATTTCTATTAGTAGGATCTTTCAGATGGTGAACAGAGTATTTTTCTAGTCTTCTCCAGCCCTGTCCTGCAGAGTTGGTATTTCTTTTTATTTGTTCCCTCCCTCCATCCCTTGCTCCTGCTGACAGTGGGATCCCTGATCCCATGTGGCATGAGCCAAGCACTCCTCCAGGCTGAGCCACACCAGGTGCCCGGGTCGTTCTTCCCGATGCTTTGGAAGTGTCAAAATCCCAAGAGATCTGGGTTGATGATGCTGTTTGTGGTACCTTTGGCAGACGTTTACAGCCCAGCTATAAAACAAGGGGTTTGTTCTCCTTTTCCTCCCGTTCCAAATACACCTTTGCCATAGCTTAATTGCATGTTGAACCTAACTTGGTATTTTTCTCCCTACACCTCTATTGCCTCCTCATCCTCATTTGTCCACTGCCCGATGCGGGATGGTGATGTGTGGGCTTTGGAGGTGGTACCATGGGATGTGTGTGCTGCTGCCACGTCCTCTACCAACAGTTCATCCTCGTGAGGTGTGGAGTAACAGTGACAGCTGAACCTATTCCATGGGTTGTGTGGTCTGGCTGCTGATGTTTGGAGTGATGTGAAGCTGGTTCAGCTTCCTGTGTACAAAGGTTTTATGGTTTCTCTTTCATAAACCTCCTGAAATAGTTCATAGCAGGATAAGCTGTATTTCAGTCCATTCAGTAAACCCTGTTATGATGTGTAAGTGTCCCTTCTCCTCACCTCTGTGGTTTATTTATATATCACTTGCAGCTACAATCAGCATGAGCCATTTCTTTGTTTCTCTGGTTTTATTTTTGCATCTCTTGAGCCTTTCTGTTCCAAGTTAAACTAAGCAGCCAGGGCCTTACTCAGACAGAAGCTTTGGGTAAAGATTTTTAGTTCCAGCTGAGGAGGCAGTGACAGAGCAGTTGCTGTCTCTCTTTTTGCAGTGCTGTAGAGAGGCAGCAGGATGCTACAACTCCCAGAAAGGTGTTAATGGAAGATACTAAAAATGAATATAATGGCAGAAAGAGTAACTGCAGCCACAGGACTGGTATCCCAGCTGGGCTGTTTGACAGGCAACTGGGTATTTTTTTATGATTTATCTGAATCTGAACATTTTACCATGTCTTCCAGAGGAGAGGATGAAATGAGGGCATTTTCTTTTGCAAAGCCTCTGTCATATTGGATTTTAGGGTGGGTTTTTATAGAGTAGATGACTGGGAAGTTTGGTGGGATGTGTGCAGTCAAGGTGCATGTGGAGCGAGTGCTTATGAATTCAATCCTTTTGTTTTCCTCTCTCCTTTCCCCACGCTCCTCATTTTCAAGCCTGATCCTCAGCTCTGGAATCAGAGGCACTGGGTGCATCCTGCTGGTGCTGAGGCCACCTGTTGAAGTGACAATGTGGCCTTTGAATCTGTGTGAGGATCAGCCAGGCTTTAGTGTAACCGTGGGCTTCACCTCTTTGGTGAGTGAGCAGGGCTCCACTTCCTTCTCAGCCCCACACCAAGTCCTACAAGCCAATGGCCAGGAGAGAGGACAGAAGGTGAAGTGGGAACTGCAAAATTTGGACATTGCAATGTCTGCTTTAAATTTCCTGGTGTTTCAGGCTGGTTTATCCCTTCGTATGGCTTCAACTTGGGAAAATACAGAGCAGCTGGATTCTTCCAGGTGGTCTGAAATCAGAAAAGTGTCGAGACACTCAAACCAAGTGCCACTTAAAGAGTGAAAGTTCCTGAACCAGGAACCTAATCCTAGGAATTAGGGATTATTTTAAAGTGTTTCCTTTGTGTCTCTAAACCTGTTAATAATTACAATATTTCAAGAAATGCTTGGCCAGCTCTCCCTCATGGTTGAGACCTCAAGGATAATGCTGCTGGCTTTGTTTTCCAGGCCGGACTGTGTAACATTCCATGAGTTCATGATGTATTTATCGGTGTAATGATCTGTGCAATAATTTAACAAGTGTAGGTAAAACCTTTGTTGTTTAATTCAGGATACATTTAAAGATACAGTGGTCCTCTGGGGAGAACAGCAGCCTCCCAAGGTGTTTTGGTTCTTGCCTTACTTTGGCAATAGTAAATTTTGGTAACTTTATTAGGAATGGTTTATCAGCAATCAGTGATTTAAACAGAAATCAAGAAACATCTTGATGTCTGTTCTGTTGGGGTTTGATTGACGTCTGGTTGCAGAGCCCTCTTTCATTTTGATGCTGGCAGAATCTCGGTCTGTATGGAATACTGTATCTTTTAATTTTCCTGGTGTGTTTTTTGTGAAGTTCACAGGAACGGCGGTTTCGGTGAACACTGTTCATTGTTCTTGTAGAGTGGTACCTGACCTGAGCTGCAGTGTCATCTTTTAAAGAGCATTCTAATAAAGCAAAGAGATACGGAGCAGAGCGGTGTTTCAGCCCTTTTTCAGGAGCCTTCAGTAACTTCTAAGCTTAATCATAGAATCATAGAATGGTCAGAGTTGGAAGGGACCTTCAAGATCATCAAGTTCCAACCCCCCTGCCATGGGCAGGGACACCTCTCCCTACAGCAGGTTGCTCCAAGCCCCATCCAGCCTGGCCTTAAACACTTCCAGGGATGGGGCATCAACAACTTCCCTGGGCAACCTGTTCCAGTNCAATGAAGTAAGTTAGTTCTTAGTGTGGTTGGCATCGCAGAGTAACCTCAAAATGGGTGGTTTCATAGTGAATAAAGTGGGAAATTATATGAGTATGAAATTGTCTTGTTGGAGGAGACCAGGAGAGTCCTGGTGTCAGGGAAGTTCTTTGCTGCCAGTGATGAGCGGGGAAGGAAGCTCCAGTGCTGGCCGGGGAGCCAAACCCAGCTGTTTCATCTTTAGCTTTCATTGGAGTTTCATAATCTGACTTTAAAGGCTTTAAATTTAAAATCTACTTGAATTGGGAACAGTTTTAAGACAGCATTGGTTGCCTCCAGTAATTAAAAAGAACTATAAAATAGAAATTAAAGTGGGTGCAAATGGATGGATGTACTCACAACTTTTTATTAGCTTCTCTACAAAGGCGCTTACCAGGGGAGAAAAACTGCTTGAAAAGTTACCTTTTCTTTCCAAGAAGTGAGATTCCTGTGATGAATCCTCCAGCTGGTGGTGATGCCTCCCACTCAGATCCCAGTTTCCACACTCGGATTGCAGATTTCCAGTCAGATTCCAGTTTCAGCCAGCTGAGTAGTCCAGGTGATTCATGACCGCGCTGAGCTCTATGTAAAATATCTTAATATTATAAGAAACTTTGTATTTTATAACGTATTTCAAGATTAAGTATAATATCTTATTATAAATATCTTTTACTGTGTTCTTGGTCAGCGGGACTGAATCCTACCTGCCTTGTAGAAGTAACTGTATTGACTTTTTACACAAAAAAAAGTGGATTTTTGGGTTGGTTTATGGCACTGGTATGATTCCAGCGATACTGGTTCTTGCCACAACCTCCACTGTCAAGGGCTGCTCTGTGTTGGGGATGCAGAGGTTTCAGCTGGGATTATTTTGCTGATAACTGGGATGTGCTGGTTCTAGAAGGAGGCTTTTGGCCCCCTGCGCTGACAGCAGATGGGGGGGCGATGACCTAGAAACCTACCAAATACCAAGGGAAGCAATCATGAGCTGGGGAGGGACTCTGTCAGGAAGTCTAGTGACAGGACGAGGGGGAATGGTTTTAAATTGGAAGAGGGGAGATTTAGATGAGATCTTAGGAAGAAGTTCTTTCCTGTGAGGGTGGTGAGGCACTGGAACAGGTTGCCCAGGGAAGTTGTGGATGCCCCATCCCTGGAAGTGTTTAAGGCCAGGCTGGATGGGGCTTGGAGCAACCTGCTCTAGGGAGAGGTGTCCCTGCCCATGGCAGGGGGGGTGGAACTGGATGATCTTTAAGGTCCCTTCCAACTCTGACCATTCTATGATTCTATGAGTGTTGGGAATTTCAGGCTGAGCACAGTTGGCAGAAACTGGTGGAAAATCAGAAAATACCTGATTTCTGTAGATCACAAAATGTCATTTATTGATGGGCGGGGAGGCCAGATCACTTCTGCTCAGCAGACCTTTCTGTGTCGTCTTCGTGCTCTGATCCCAGGCACCTGAGCGAGTTCAGTTTAAGCTGTTTTACCATTCCACAGCCATTTGTGTGTGCTCGCAGAGCAGATGTGAGCGCAGAAGATGATGCCTGGGTTTCCTGGGGTTCAGAGCTCACCGAATTTTAAGGAACTGAACATTTGTGCCCTTTGAGGTGACTGAGAGCAACAGGGATATGTCCTGGTTTCCCTTCTCATGTTTTTTCTTCCACTAGGGTCATCAGCAGGTTTTTGCTGCACGCTTTTGACTCCCTAACCACCACTATCTTCCCCAAACTGCACCAGTAGAGGTACCCCAGTACCAAACTGGTGTCAAACCAGTGGGTTTGACCCCTTAGACAGGGGTTTGTAGGCTGTGGCTACTGGGTGAAAACTGGAAGCCCTGTAAGGAGAGTGAAGTGGAGCAGGAGAGTCCTGCTGGGAAGCTGTAAAACCCAAAGCCCCAATGTGCGTGCGAGGCGATCATTCATCATCTGTGAAGTCACTAATTTGCAAGGAAGCCAAGACACGTTCCTCCTCTGTCTTGGCTCCAGCTCTTTGTGCTCTTGTCAGCAAGAAGCTGCGTCTCATCAGGAGCGTAGGAGAAGGAGGGTGAGCTGCCTCTCCTGAGGTGAGACGAAACTTCACCCTGTTTTTCAAACGATGCTGCTTTTGGAGCTTGTGGCCAGAGGGACGCCGCTGGAGAAGAGCCTCACTTCTCCTTCCTTCCTCTAGAGGGGATGGTGTTACTGTGCATGGCTGCAGGAGGAACCTCTCTTATATGAGGTGGATGCAGGGCTAGAAATGTGTTTCTGAGCTTCTCCACAGCCCCATCCCATCCTCTGCCTTTAACATTTGGGCTGTGAATTCCTCTCCTCCAACCACACACACAAACAGCAGGTTCTTGGCTGTGGTGTTAACCCCTGTTATCCTGGCCTTTGCCCTGTAACCCCTGTAACGGCCCTTTTACAGGACAAGGAAGCAGCAGACCCATGGGATGAAGCTGGACCAGGGTTGTCCTCTCCATTGCTCCTGGTCCACCAGCAACAGCCAATAGTTCCCTTTCAGTGGATCATGGTAGGATTACACTTAGTGGTCCCTTGGGCTGTATTCACTGATGGCTAATTGTAAGGTAATTAGCACACTGCCATTACAACATGAGACTGGAGACTTTCCCACCTGTGAATCATAGAATCATAGAATGGTCAGAGTTGGAAGCGACCTTAAAGATCATCAAGTTCCAACCCCC
>VXBW01008309.1:598096-614427 GCA_013400375.1 Thinocorus orbignyianus | reverse complement strand
CCTGAGGGATGTGCTCTGGGCAACCCTGCTTTAGCAGGGGAGTGGGACTGGATGGTCTTGAGAGATCCCTTCCAACTCGGAGAATTCCCTGATTCCACGATCTCAAACCCTTCACGGGGAAGTTACAGCATAAGGGTAGATTTACTTTGTCCATCTTATCAAACCACTCATCCTCCAGCTTGCGTGTGCCCGGAGCCTGTGGGTGTCATTTCGGCAGAGGGAGCAGAGAGGATGCTGTCCTCAGGCTGACACCTTCCCGGCTCTCAGCAGAAGCCTGGCTGGAACCCAACGGGTGAGAAACCAGCAGCAAAGCCAGCATCACATTGCAGCAGGCTCCTCCTCCGGAGAGGGAAGGAGAGGCGGGGAGCTGGAACCAGCAACTCCAGGCTGCCTACCTGCACCTCGCCAGCCGGGCTGGGGACCGTGCTGGGGGCCAGCATCTTCTCAACCTGCATCCCATGGGGTGTGCAGGGCCCCCGGAGCTCCCTGCTGCCCCTGGGAGCATCTCCTCATCGTCACCTGCATCCAGCCCGGCATGGAGAACCTGAGCAACAGCCTGAAGAAGAAAGCTACGGAGCAGCACTACAGGGCAGAGGTGATGATTGCTGGAGAGCAACTGAGGTAGGAGGTGATGGGGCTCCTCCTCTGGGCTGTACCCCGGTAGCAGGAGGCTCAAAGCTTTCTCCACGAGCAAGTGCTGGTGTCTCCCTTCCCCAGTATCTGCTGGTCCTTCCTTCACCCACCACCAGTGGTGAATGAGGTCCTTTTCCCCTGTTTCCTTGTCCTGCTTCTCCTCTCCAGGCATCTCCTGCCCTCCACCTCCAGGTGCCAGGGGACTGGCAGGTGGCTTTAGGTGGCAACTGGATTTTTAAATCCAGTTTTTAAGCCCAGAACCTGATGTGGTGACACTGAGCAGCTTCCCAAGGGTCCCTGGGCTCAGCATTGCCTTCAGGGATTTTTTGGGGAGACCTGAGAGCTCATCCTATGGGTGCTGTGCACCCGAATTTGATTGCACAGCAGCGTGTGGGGTCTTCTCTCTCTTGAAAGTAATTTTTGGAAACTTCTGCTGGTTTGTAGTCCCAGTTCTTCAGCAATTTATGAGATTTATTTGTTTTTATGAGGACAGCAATATGTTCTCTTATGCAAGAAAACCTGTGTGGCTGAGGAGACAGTCTCTTTGCATCTGAGGTCAGAACCCCTCCCTCCCCCTTGCTTCTAAGCATGTGACTGCAGGATGTTTTAGCTGTGGGCAAGAGTTTGCTTGTCTGTATCTGGAGCCGTTCTGTTTCGTTTTGAAATGTGGGTGGAAAATCGGAAATATACCCTTGAGTAACGTAAAGAGCCCAAGTCCACCAGCATCAGATTCCTAAAATTAGCTCTGTGTCTCTGTGTTGTCCATGCTCAGTGAGTCATGTTAGCTTTAGCTTTATTATTTATACTTTATCAAGGACCTAGAACTTCCAGCTAAGGGTTAGGGCCACGTCTTGAAAACACAGCCAGTGTCCAAAGCGGTGGGATTTTAAATATACAGTGATGGTTAAACATGTTTTCAGCCTATTGTCCTTCACAAAAATTACTGTCCCAGCTCCAGAAATTAAATCTTTTCCTTAGGTAGTGGCTGGGAGAGCTGCTATTGGGGGTGGAGGCTGCATTAACCTTTCTGCCTTTGCAGGGTTTGCAGCAAGGCTTTAGACACGAGCTTCACTCTCTTACAGGGAAAAGCAGCAGCTGACCTGAATGACTCGCTTCATTTCAATAACTCAGGGCAAGAGATGTAAAGTTATGACTTTTTCCATCCCCTGGGCAGGACAGGCTTATTCATATTTATATTTCCAGTATTTTACTCATCTGGAGCGACTGAGGTTTAAACCAGCCTGAGCCAAAGGAGGTGGGGGTGGGAGGGTGTCAGGTGTTCGGAAAAGAAAGAAAATAACTGAGCCATGTGTAAAAGCTGTGATCAGCACACGTGCAAGGGGAATGATGGGGCTTCCTCATGCCTTTTGCAGGACAGGAGCATTACAGATCCTGTAAGGAGGAAGAAGGGACTACAATAAATGTGTGAACAGAGCTGTTCTTCTATAACATACCCTAGTTCTTACGAGCGAGGTAAAGGCGTCATACAAACGTTACACTCTCCTGGAATCCAGCAATACCAAGTCACTTTTTTCTTCCCAACATTTGTCTGGAAGCTTCAGTGTGAATATACCTGAGCCTTTAAAAATCATGCTGAAAGCATGAAGGGAGAAAAGGTTTGCTCCAGGAGGGGATAGTTTTCCATTAGCATGACTGGGATAAAGTTGAACCCCAAAGTTGATGTAGTTTTTGGGGCCCCCATCTCTTTCCTCCTCCTTTCCTCCTCCTTTCCTCCTCCTTTCCTTTCCCACCCGCATCAATAGCTGGAGTACCTAGGAGTTTCCTGGTTTGGGAGCTCCCAAAACCTGAGGGTTTTCAGACCAAACCCATCACAGCAGATTGCAGTCTCCAACTCCTTGCTCCGCTTCAGTTCTCTGCCCCAGAGTGAGCCTGAGGGAGCTTGTCTCTGCTGGAAGGGGTGCCAGGAGGGGTGGGAAGCAGGCAGGAGCGGAGAGATAAGGTGAGAGCTCTCCCCTTGGAGGCAGGTGTGTGCTAAAACTGGGATGCTGAGATTCATGTGCTGTTTTGCCAACACGACAGCGTGGGGAGTGACCTGATCTGCCTTTGGGCAGCTCTGGCTGCTTCCTGCCCTTGCCCTGCTCTTGAGAGGTTCAAGGTTGCATGGAGAGGAGCTGTGTTTTGAGGGTGATGGGTCTAGAGGTTAAGGAAGGACCCCCAGCACCAACAGTGGTGGAGAGGTGGGTCCTTTTGCTGGTGGCTTGGCACTGAGTAGTCACATCCTTCTCTCTGGTCTGGGCAGGAACCTATTCCCAGTGCAGAAAGACTGGGAGGAGCTGCTGGCCATCACGGGGTGTAAAACCTGGGCAGGAATGTAGAGAGATGGACACCAACCTGCAGCTGAGCTCCTCCATCCCCTGCAGCTCGTCTGGCTGAAAGGAGGCTGGAGGGACGCAGAGCAGAGCAGGCTGAGTTCTCAGGTCTCCCTCTCTTGTATTTTGGGGATCTTGCAGCCTGGCAGGTAAGGGGTTAGTGATAGGAATCTCCTGGCACCTGGCTGTCCAATAAGTAGCGATGGGGAAACTGAGGCAGAGAGGCTGGATGATGTCTCAAGTAACAACAGATGAAGTAGGGATAAATGTCCACATTGTTCTCCCCTGCTTTTCCCCAGGTATGGAATAAAGCAGCACATAAAGGAGCCTTGCGGTCTGTGAACAGCAAATAATGTTGTTGTATCTACATAAAATCTCAAACATTTGTTTTTCCCCTATTCCCTGCTTCCTGCCCTGCCTCCCCGCTATTGTATTTAATCAAACAAACCTTTGCTCCATCTTTACAGTTCTTTGGCTTCCTGGCAAGTTTGCAAATCCCCCTGAGTTTAGTTTGGCCAGAGGGATGAGCCTGTTCAGTGTCAGGATGAGTTTCCCAGCCAGAAATAGCAGCACAAGCGAGTGGTGAGGGAATGCTTTGTTTGGGGTTTACTGGGAACAAAATAGATCCTAAAGAAATTGAGGGGAAAGCGGCCACTGCTTTGGGCTGTTCATCTCTCAGGGTCCCTTTGCTTCCATGGGGATGCTGCCTTTTAGTCCATTGAGGGGGAAGAGGAGCTTCAGGTGTTGAGTCTCTCCCCATCAAAAAGATGAAGATAAGAATTTCCACTGATATTGTGGTCTTGGGTTTGAGAAGGTGCCTGTCTCAGGCTTGATCCTCCTATCTCCTGCTGTCAGTCTTTTCGCTTCAGACATATAAACTTGCATGAAAATCACATTAGTTTCACTGGGCGTTGTGTGTTCCTGGGTGGCATTCTGTAAAAAAAAAAAAAGCCCAATTAGTCATCTCTAATTGCAACAAGTGGCTTATCTGCATAGAGAGATTCTGGAACAGCTACCGCACTTTGAATTCACACCCTGCTGTAATCTGAGTTTCTCAAGTGTAGGCAAGCCCTTGTGCAATCTCTTCTGGGTATTCCTCATGGTAAGTGAACAATTTATTCTCTAGTAACTCTGTTGAGCTGCATTAATCACTCTTAAATGTAAAATGTACCCAGCAAATATTTGTCTTGGGCAGAAAAAGTGAAGGAATAGAATTATAGAATGATTTAGATTGAAAGGGACCTTAAAGATCATCCAGTTCCACCCCCCTGCCCTGGGCAGGGACACCTCCCACCACGCCAGGTTGCTCCAAGCCCCATCCAGCCTGGCCTTGAACCCCTCCAGGGATGGGGCAGCCACAGCTTCTCTGGGCAACCTGTTCCAGTGCCTCACCACCCTCACAGCAAAGAATTTCATCCTCATATCTCATCTAAGTGTTCCCTCTTTCAGTTGCTGCTTTTAACTGCTTAATTCTTTGTTTATAGGGAGTTGTGGGGGTTTTGGTGGTGGGTTTTTTTTGTTTTGTTTTTTGATTGCTTGTTTTTCTTCTGTAAAGATAGGAATGGTAAAAGGTCCTTTGGGTGACGCATCTTTCCAGGGCCATTAGTTTGAACTTAACCACTGTGGGAATGTGAAACGGAGTTAATATCCTTGAAACATCCCTCTTGGCATTTGAGATGCTCAAGGCCTGCTGACGTGGGTCGAGGTGATGGAGAGCACCCCAGGGAGACATTCCCACTCCATGCAAGCACGTGGGAGTTCTCACTGCAGAACAGCTATTGCTTTAGGGGTTACTCTGCCCGTGCAACGACCATACAGTAAAAGTAGCAACTTTTCCAATACAAGAAAGCCTTTTACTTTGGCAAATGCCCTGATTCAGACTTTGATCTGAAACTGCTTGAAATGTGAACACACAGAAGTAAAGAGAGGAGCGGTTGGGTTGCTCTCCAGCCGTGGACATCCCTAATGCTGCTGGGAGAACTCTGGTCTGCCAGAGGAGCAAGGAAGTCTTGCTTGTAACAGCTGAAGTGACTTCAGCTCTTGATTCCCTGGAGGTTTGTGTTCTGGTTTTACTTTTATTTTTTTTCTCCCCTCCCTTGTGTTTACACTGCTGCGGATCTCCCTTTCAACAAGGTTACGCAGGATGAATAACGAGGTCTTTGCAGTGACCTTGACAAAGAAACAATTTGGTTACCCAACACAACCTTCCCAAAGCAAGTTCATGTGAAATCCACGCTCCGACTGCCAAGTGAAGAGTGTCTCGTGAGGGCTGATTCTCATGTTCCAACAAGCATTTTATCCTGGCATTATTCTGCTTTTTTAAATTTTATTTTTTTTCTTTCCATTTGAAGAAGCAATACGTACATGGGGCAGGTTTTGGCCTCTAGAAAACTCTTATATTGTGTGACTCATCCTTTTTTACAATTTTTTTGTGTGTGTCCGTAAGCATGATTGCAATCCACTCATAGTTTTACTGGCTTTGTTTTTGCAACGTCCTGCATAAATTGGTTTATAGAGGGTGTCAGCGGAAGCATTTGGAGATGGAGCTGGTGCTACGTCCTTCTGTGTCTGAAGGACAGAATTTGTCTCTGCATAGTTGATGAGAAACAGTGAACAAGAGGAAAACAAAAAGACCACGAGGATGCTCGAGCGCTGCATCTTCTGTAGGGCAAACTTAGCACAAACTCAAACCAGCCCAAGAATGTCCATGATGCTGCTGCTCCAGGGATGCTTAAATACCACTTAATTCCTATCCTGGCAATTGTTCCCAATGGAATAGTTTCAGAACAAGTAGATTTCAAATTTTAATTACTTCTTTTTTCTTTTTATCCTGAGTTTTAGCAGTATTTTTTGCTGAAAATCCTTTTTTTCCCCCCCCTTTTCTTTGCCCCCAAGATTTGTGCATTGCCTGCAGTACCCTGAAATGTGATTAAAAAAAAAAAAGACCTGTATGGGAAATAGTATTTTCCCAACCAGTTTCTATACAAGTCTTGAGTGATTATGATCTCTGTGTTATTGGGGTAAAGAGATGTCTGTGTGTGTTTATATATATATATATACATACCGTCTTTATAGACTCCTGCAAACTCTTGATAGCAGTAGAGTACTCTTGGTCAAACTTTTCTTATCTCTACCAAACATGCTTCTAAAGTGGCATCCCACTTGCTGTTTACTAAAGAAAGCCAGCATATATATAGAAAAGAAGAGTGCTCATCTTTTCTCCTAGCAGGGGGATGTGGGGAGACTCTCTGTTTGCGGTTGCTGCTCTCTGGGTCTGACTGTTTTGAGAGAGGACCGTGAAATAAAGGAAAAAAGCTAAAAATTCTAAAAATAGCGGGCAGCTTTTTGTTGTAGGGTGGACTGTTCCACTTGTGGGAATGAATCTTCTAGGTAAAGAGAGTAAAATGCTGAATATAGACTTCAGTGCTTGAGGGAGGCCAGTCAAAGGCAAAACCAGGAGCTGGTTCTGCATGAATCCTTGGGTTCATTTTTTAGTCACCTGGAGGGTCTGAAAAGACATTGTTGTTTTAATTCATGGTAGCCTGAGCATTAATTACATCAATTAATTATTAAATCTTCGTTCAACAAAAGTTTTTAACTTAAGGCTTTCAAGACCCTAGCATTTGTTAAATCCTATAACAGAGGATAATCCATTATTATCCGTCAGATTTTTAGGATATTTAAAACTTCTCGTGTGGTGCCTGAAACTCTTGTCCAACATGATGCACACATAACTTCTTCAAAAAGAAAGTGAGGCATTAAATTAAGAAAGGCTGCAGTGATTAATACCTTTGTAAAATACACTGGCCTGGGGCAAACCCGTGAATTGAAATGAACGATTTGAAACCAGCAGCATCCTGGAATTACAGAGGAGATGTTAATTAAACATCTCCCCTCTGAGCCTGCTGCATGCACTGTGCGTTTTCCAGGGTTAGTATTTTGGGAACAGTCGTGACTGCAGGGCGAAAATTTGGCTCCCGGACAGATCTCCTGCCAAGCTGGGTTGGCTTTGGCTTGAACACATAAGATCTCAGTGCCTTGTGGCTTGCTCAGTTGCTAAGGTCCTTTAAAAAGTCAAAGCCATACTCACCTGAATAACCTTTGCTCATATTTATCTTTCTGTTGAAGTCACAGACCAGCTATAACCCCAGGATTTTCAGGACAGGATGCTTTTTGTTCTGGTAAACTCTGTCCCGGTCTATCCCAGTCTGAGCCAGAAAAATGTCTGGACTGCTGTCTATGGTCGCTGTGGGTTGGTGGCACATGGATTTGTAGGTAGCACAGGGGATCCACCTGGCATCGTCTCTTAGATACACGCAGAAGAGACAAGCACTCCCATCACTGCTCCCATCCTGGGCTGTGAGTGAGACTTTGTCCTGGGGGCAGCTACATTCTGGCTTTCATGGTTATGGGGAAGGAGAACTAGGCACAGAACTGTGCCAAGATGAAAAATGTATGTAGTATTATTTACCTTTTTTCCTGTGTTTTGGTCCTTCTTCACTAGCCTCAGCTGCTGTGTATTTTTACAGGCTTGTTTAGAACAAAAAGCCATGTGTGGTTCAGACTAAGCCTGGTGCAGGCAGTTATTGCCATGTAGCAACAGGAGGATGTTGAAGGGGAGCTCCTTAAGATTGGTAGCTGCAAAGCCAAGAGGGCTGGTTGAATTTATAAGTCACCAGATGCTTGCCAGAGGTCCTGGAGCATCAGTGGTTTCTCCAGGCTTTAGACCCAAATTCCCTTGTAACACCAGCTACATTCAACAGGTGTCTTTCTCTCTAGGCTTCGCCTCCACGATGGGAAGCTCATTAAGGACCGGCGTTACCACCTCCGAACGTACCCCAACTGCTTCGTGGCGAAGGAACTCACAGACTGGTTGATTGACCACAAAGAAGCCCCGGACCGAGAGACAGGCATCCGCCTCATGCAGAAGCTGATGGACCACTACATCATCCATCACGGTGGGTGGGTTTCTCCTCTCCTTGTTGAGTCTCCCTGGGGACGGGGGCTGTGTATTTGGCCACTGTGTGATGACAACCAGATGACAACCCCACCAAGCCCAGCCCTCTTTTGCTCCCCCTCTCCTCCAGGGTCCAGAAGCAGCTGCCTCAGAGCACTGCAATGCAAACGCTCTCTGTTGCCATCTGCTAAAGGTTGATGCCCTTTATGTTAAGCTGCCCGGAATAAAAATAAACTCTGCTTTATCACAAAAGCATAAAAGCTGAAGCAGTGAGTTCTCAGTTAACCATTAACGCTTAAACCTGATGATTTTTCCATCTCTCCAGCCTACAGTTTTAAATAAACCCATTAGTTAATTAAACCTGTGCAGCCCTGGGTACCAGGGCTGGTTTGATGGTTTATCATGGACACATCCCTCCTGTTTCTGTGGCAGTTCCTGGCAGGATGCAGGTGTTGACTTTCCAACTTGCCTTAGGACCGTTAATTTTTGCTAGTCCTGTGGAAAGGGGGCTGCCTGCGAACCACAGAGCTGGGCTAAGCACTTTGCCATCAGCCGTCTAAGCTGTTTGCCCTCTTCTCCACTGGGATGCAGAAGACAGTAATTATCTCATGAAGCTCATTGTCTGCACAGCCTCTTAATGGCCCAATGTGGTTTGAGCTCTTATTCTATTACGTGCTGGAATCATGTTGAAATCAGTCTTTGAACAGCAAAAGCGCTTGGGTTTTCTATGGGTAGAGTACTGAAAGTTGGTTTTTTTCAATTCCCGATGGCAATGACATCCAAATCCTTGCTCCCTGGAGTTTTTAAGATGGAAACCTTCAGCTTTTAAAGTGACCTTCTCGCTTGATGATCCATGGGCTTTCACATCCTGGTTTCCTGCCAAGAGAACTGCTCAGGAGGAGTGATGAGCTCCAGATAATCTGACAGTTTTTAGCATTTTAGCCTTCACCAAAAGGGGAATGAAGTTCTGCCGGTCTGCTCAGAACGAACAAGCATTAAAGTTTCTACAAGAATTATCTTGCATCTTCTGACTTACAGTCCAGTGGATTATGCTACTTTAGTGAGGAAATATTTGTGTTTGGTTGTTTGGTTTTGGGTTGGTTGTGTGGGGTTTTTTGGTGTGTGTGTTGGTTTGTGTTTTTTTTTTTCCTTTTGATTACTTTTCTCCCTTTTCCAGACATAGTCTTTACTCTGTGTTTATTAGTTTTTTTCATTGCTGAATTTTCTCCTCCTTGCTTCAGATGTGTGGACCTGAAGAAAGGCAGACTGACTGATTTAAGAGCATGATTTTGGGGCTGATTTTTTTGTTTGCTTTTTTTTTTTCTTTTCCCCTCTTGACCTGTAGTCTAGGAATCTCTTGCAGACAAGTTTATCTCAAAGCCGTAGCCCAAATATTTACCTTCTAAATGTTTAATGCACCTCACAGCCATGCTTTTGCAGACAGCGAGCTCATCCCCAAGATGAGCTCCCCCCTCTACTCTGCGCTTGTGAGACCCCACCTGGAATACTGTGTCNCTATGATTCTATGATTCTATGAAATTTGAGGGTTTTCAACCAGATGTGTTTATGCTGGTGGTATGCACCTAACTTTGAAGAAAAATGTCACTCATGAAGTCAGTTGACCATGCAGTTGAATTGGACAGGGCTGGCACAAAAATGGTGTGGAAAAGTTGGTGTTGTTCTATATTTTAGCTTTGCAAGTAGTTTTGACAGGGACAAAGGTAATTTTTATGGGGTTTGGATAGAGCGTGGGGTTTTTTCTTCCTCTCCTCCAGGTCTACTTACATGTGGCAGTAGTTTTCTAATAATAATAATAATAATAATAAAAGGTGATTGAGACAGTTCTGTTTGTTTTCTTTTACCCTAAACCAAACCATAAAAATTTAAATTAAAAATGAAAACAAATAAGAACTCCCCTCCAAAAAAACCCCAAACAAACAACAACAAAAAAAAAACCCAAACCAAAAAACTTCTCAGTGTGTTCTAATGAATATTTTAGAGTCTGGATCAAAACGTAGACTCAAACCAAAGTTTTTCCCAGGTCTCTTCAGTGGGACTGGCCTCTCCCACCAGCACAGGCTGCAGGCATTCGTTAGCGCCTCATTTGAGGACTGGAAAGGCTGGGATGCTGGTGGTTGCCACATGGTATCAAGGACAGAAAGAAGGACAGCAGCCCCCATATCTTCTAGCCTGGAGATAACACCCTGCTGAGGCTGCACAGCTCTGTCTGTCCCTCACAGACGGACAGACACCCCCAGCGCTGACGTCCCTGCTCTCAACTCCTTTCAGTCTGCGACGAGCACTCGGACTACAAGGACGCCAAGCTGCTGTACCGCTTCCGCAAGGATGACGGGACCTTCCCTCTCACCAAGGACGTGAAGGTGTTTGTGAGAGGGCAGAGTCTTTACGAGAAGTACGTGAGTCCTTCCCCTGCAAAACAGCCCTCAGCGTGGGATGCTGGGAGCGTGCTCCGCTGCCTGCGCTTGCTGGTGATGCTCCACATCTGGCAGCTGTGGTTACAGCTGGCTTTTCTCTTCCTTCTTTGTGCCCTCTGCTGGGAAGTGCTGTTTTTCTGAGCCCTGGCACAGCCACAGGACAACCCTCCTCCTTGGGGCTGGGACAGGAGCGGTAATCTGAACTCATGGATGTTTTCAAGGGCTCCAACTGAAGTGCAGGTTCTGGGATCCGCTACAGGATCCAGCCTGCAGTTTGAGCATCCCTGGGAGGGCATGTCCAGTGGCCGTCCCCAGCACACTCCCAGTATCTCCAGTTGAGCTGCTTCCACCAGCACTATTAGGACTTACGTCCCACCAGGGTCAGCAGGGTACAGGAGTTCAGGGCCCTCAGGAACCTGGATTTCTGCACCTCGCTGAACCTATTTGCTAAATTTGCAGTAGGAGAAACAACTTCTCACACAGGAAAGAACACTCCTTCCACCTCCAAGCTTTTTGTTTTCTTTGTGTTGACCATTTCTGGTTCTAAATCCAAGTGACCTTCCCAGGCACTCCTTGAGTCATTTTATTACACTGGCTTCAACCACAAACCACCCTCTGGACTCATTTCCTTTAGCAGCCTCCTCACATCTTCTCCATCCTCGGACCCTGGCCATCAGACTCACAAACTGGCACTGAGGGGGAAGCCCTTCAGCTGTGTGGGCAGTGATTTGTACCATCTTTGGGACCCCCTGCCAGATCCACATCCCTGGTCCTCTGCTTTTGCTCGGCAGCGGTGGCCGTGGGACTGGATGGAGGGAGCATCCAGCGTGTCTCACGGCTGAGCCTGCTGCACCCTCTCGTGGAGACACTGGATTTAGCTCTCACATATGCTGCAAAATGAATATGTGTTCACTGAAACATGCTTTCTCCATCAATTCAGACTATCTGCCATTTTTTCTGTGCATTCAGTTGCTTGCTTGCCTTTCCCCTGAGGTCTTCAGCTGAGGTTGCAGCTCAACTGGTTCACCTGGAGCTGCTTCCTCTGCACTGGTGAAGACCTACAAAGCTGCCTGACTCCAGCTCTGCCTTTCTCCCTCCCTTCCCACTGCTCCCAGGTGGTGATGTTTTGGCTGTAATGCTTTGCCCACTTCTCTTGGCCTTGCTTTGCCCTGCTGCAGCTCCCGTGTGGCAGGGCATCACGGCGGGGTTTGTCCCACCTCTGTGCCAGGCTGGTGAGCGTGGAAGAGTCAATCCTGAAGGTGAGAGAGGAGAACTCGGTGAAGTACCAGAGGACTTTCCTGGGCTGCGAGATGATCGACTGGCTGGTTCAGGAGGGAGAAGCGGAGAACCGAAAAGAAGCAGTGGATCTGGGACGGGCGCTGTTGGAACACGGGATCATCCAGCACAGTGAGTGAGGGTCTGGCTGGAGCCAGGATGGAAAGCAAGAGATAAGCGTAGCTGTCAAGGCTGTGCTAGGAACAAATCCCCATTCATGCCGAGCAACAAGTGCTGGTCAAGTGCCCACTTGGAGAAGGCAAAGGGGCCTTTTTAGTTCTATGTTTGGAGCTGGTGACCTTTGAAATCGGAGCAATCTTCCACCACCCACAAAAGCTTTGAGTTGAAATCCGAGCTATTGCTCTTCAGTTCTTCAAAGCCTCCGGCCACAGGACTGGAATCCACCCCTGGGTTTTTGAGGGCTGGGTTGTGGTGGTTTAATGTTCAGCCCCGCTTGGCTGGAGATCATAACCATCTGCAGGAATTAAGCTCTTGATTCAGAAGGTAGGGAGTCCTTCTGAATGCCTTGGGGCAGGTTAGAGGGCTGTGACTCAGTGGTGCACCCCTGGGAGGTGGAATCTCTTGGGGAGGTGGCCCCGCCGTTCCTTTTTCCCTGCAGGCAGGATTCTTAAACAGTCAGAAGAACTGCAATAGAACACAGGGTCATTAAAAGCAATTAACTGGGGGCCCTCAGTATATTTCCCTCAGGATTTTTGCACTCTCTCATCCTCTTCTTCCTCCCCTGTTCTCTCCTAGTCTCCAGTAGGCATCACTTCTCTGACAGTGATCTCCTCTACCAATTCTGGATCAACTTTCGCCGGAGGCGGCGTCTCACAGAATTACTCAATGAGAATTCTTCTCGTGCCCTGTCCGAGAGCCCAGACAGCCCCTTCTGCCTTCGAAAGCTCAACCCAGACCCTGGCAACACCAGCTTTCTCTCCGGTAACTGTGGATGTATTTGTGGAGGGGTGTGAAAGCAAGAGTTCCATTACCAGAGTATCCCAGAGCTGAGAGTGTTGCTCCAGCAGAGCGCAGGGTGGTCCTCCAGGCGCTGTATGAAGGGGTCACCCATCCCACTGGTTTGTGATGGGTGTTGTGATGCAGTTGCAGTCTCTATCACAGCTCTCCATCCCAGGAAAATAACTCAATTTACCATCAGCTCAGCTCATGGTCCTCCTTTGAAGCTAGTTTTATTCTTTCTCAAAAAATGGCTCAAATGTCACCTTCAGTTCATTCTTATATTTCAGAGGTGGGGTCAGGCTGATGGGGGAAGTTTGTTCTTTTAAACGAGTCTGTTCTTTACTTGTGTAAGTGTTATTTCTGCCTCTTTCAGTCCAGACCAACAAAGAGATCAAAATTGTCTCAGCGGTTCGAAGGAGCAGCATCACCTCTCTCTCTGGAAACTCCAACACCTACTTCAGCCCTGCTCCTACATTGTTCCCTCCTGTGGCAGAGTGCAACCCCAAATCAGGTCTGGGCTTCTGCATTGCCCTGTTTTGGCTCAGGATACACCTATTCCTCCAGGGCATGGGGCAGCTCAAGCCTCAGGCCACAACCCCTTCACTGTCACACTGGTGACTTGCAAGAGGAGAGGGTCAGCCTCACCTCTTGAGTCTTGATTTGAGAAGTTGTGCAAGTGTTTTGAGATGGATGCAAAGATTTTTGCCTGCAGTAGCTGTGGCTGGTTCTAACACCTCTTCTCCAGCCCATAGTAATCTCCAGGCTGCCCCGTTATGCACTTGCTGTAGGAAACTCTTGATTCTGATAGGAAATGTCACCTTCTGCTCTAGTGTTAAAGAGGCCCGTCACCAATGAAGAGCTCCTGTCCCCTGGGGCCCCCTACATCAAGAAAACGCTTACTGTAAGTGACCGCAGCGAGTGGCACTGCCAACCCAGCGGTGCTGAGCGCTCTGCCTGCTCTCTGATTGCTTTCTGGCTGCTGCTCTGCCCCCTGCGTGCTGAAACTTTGATTGGATGTCACATCACTGTGGCTTCTCAGTGGATCAATTTCTGCAGATTCTCTCGTGGGTGAAAATAGGCACAACCCCTGCTTTAGTTTAATGGATATTTAAGGGGTAGATCAGGAAAGAGGTTTCCTGGACAGGAAAAGTCCCATTTAAGTTTCATCCAACTTCATACAAACTATAGGATCTATTAAGTCTTGTGACAAATGAGATTCTGACATGCATCCCATCACGCAGTTACCACCTTTATGCTTGGCTTTATGCATCTTCTGGGTTCCTGCTGTCAGACACGGTGATAGGATCCATCAGCACCTGATGGAACAGCACTGAGCAGGGAGTATCTGAGGTCCACTCTTGCCTTTCTTATGATGGGCTGTTTTCATGGCCAAAATAAACACACTGCCAAATCTCCAGGATGCTGTAGACAACGTCAGCTTTGGGCTTTTGGTTGCCTAATTATTTCTAAAGCTGCAGGACCGGTCAAGGCAGGGCTGGTGGGTGCTGGGTGTGAACGTTCCAAGGCAGTTCCTGCTCTGTGGATCCTATCATACTTGTTTATTTTTGTGCAAAACTTCCCAGCCCTTCCCTACCCACCCTTGAAAGGGGGAATCTCACTGTGGCCAGTTTGGGAAGCGCGAGGGCTGTCTTGCTGTACTGGTTTGACACAAGTGGTGTTCCAGGGGAGCTGTGGATCAGGTTCCCAAATGAACTGGGCTGGAGAAATTGGTGGGAAGGAGCAAGAAAAATCAAGCTGGTGACTAGCCTGGCATGCCTGAGGACATGCTGTTCATTCTTCTCCTGAATGCTCTTGCCCTGCCCTTCAACTCTGCCAGCCTGGGTCTTTCATGGCTCATTTCCTTCTGCTTAGCTGTGCAGTTGCTGTTATTTATTTATACGGGTGATGTGCAAAGTCCTTTGGGAATTCCTTTTTCTCTTTTAGTCACATCAGATGGCCACGGTATTACAGCAAACTGCTCTGACAGGCTGAGATCAGAGGGGGGAAAATTAAGAGTGGCTACTTCCACCCTGGAAATGCTCTCCTGTGCCAAGGAAAAGGCACGGTGTACGTGCTTTGGAAATGTTCTCCACACACTCTTGGTGCATGCCTTGCGCTTCAACTTCGCGCTGCCTGTGCTTCACTCTTCTGCACTTGCTGGCAGGGAATATTAATCAGAAAGCAGCTTTGCAGAGAGCAATTAACCTGTGGTCCTGCATCTCACTTCACAGAATCATATAGAATACCAGGTTGGAAGGGACCTCAAGGATCATCTGGTCCAACCTTTCTTGGCAAAAGCATGATCTAGATAAGATGGTCCAGCACCCTGTGCAGCTAGATTTTAAAAGAGTCAAATGTTGGGGAATCCACCACTTCCCTGGGGAGATTATTCCAATGGCTGGTTGTTCTTGTTGTGAAAAATTTTCCTCTTGTGTCCAATTTGAATCACCCCAGGAGTAACTTGTACCCATCACCCCATGTCTTCTCCATGTGTCTCCTTGTAAAAAGGGAGTCTCCATCTTCTTGGCAGCCACTCTTTGTAGCACCACTTGGTGCACAGCCCTTTTCTCTCCCATCCATGACAAATTAGGATCACGAGCAGAGCTCTCCATCTCACTAGGAGCTGTTGCATGTCCTCTATTGAGCCCATTCTTTGGTTTTTCAAACTCTTTTCTTCTGCTTGTAGATTGTGGGGGATGCTGTGGGCTGGGGGTTTGTGGTCCGAGGAGGACGACCTTGCCACATCCAGGCAGTGGACCCAGGAGGACCCGCTGCTGCTGCAGGGATGAAGGTAACTCTTGCTCATGGTGACTTAACGGGAGGCAAGCCTTGTCCTGTTTGATATTTTTGGGCTGAACACGTTCTCTGTGGTAATCCCAACTCCTGCAATGGAGATCAGTCTGACGGAGTCAGTGCTGGAGCTCTGGCAGTTCTGTGAGGGACAGGGGAAGGATGCTCTCTGCAAGCAGATTGCCTTCTGTGTGGCCACATGGGGAGGGATTTGCCCTTTTCCAGGGCAGCACGGGGCCTGTGGGTGGCTAAAACTGGAAAAAATCTGTCAAAACTGAGACATCCCTGTGCTGGGCTTTGGAGTTGTTGAAACTGCTTGAGTTGCTAAAAGCAAAGCAGAGAATTCCCAGTCCAGCTCCAGTAACAGTATATAACCCCAGTGAAGCTGGGAAGTAGCAGAGCTTTATCCTGAATCACCTGCTCTCTCAGCTACTGAGATATAAGGCGTTTTGTGTTCCTCTGCTATTAGCAACGTAGTTCTGCATAAAACTATTTTCCATGTACATGAAAGCTGAATAACCTCAGGCTAATCCCATAATTTGATTCATCAAATAAATTCCAGTGTTTCCAGTCCAGGTAAAATCAGCAGAGGTCTCGAAACTCATTTCAGACCCAGGCCCATATGGGTTTTGCCTGTAGGGTTTTAGGCATGAATGAAAGAAATGTTGTTTCCACAATTCCCTATAAAAACCCCAGCAGCGAGGGAATAATTTCTACAGTTTGACGTAAGTCTAAAGTCACAGGGAAATTTGAAATAATGGGTTTCTTCAGAGGCAGAGTGTGACTCCGTGTTTGCTTCAGGCGGGTTTGGAAGGAGATGGATGAATTTGTTTCATTTACTCAAGAGCCCAGTTAATTTCTCCTTACCTAATCTCATTTGCTACTAAATTGCTGGATGTTAATATTGTGCTTCATTTCCATCTCTGAGACGAATCACGGTTCATAAATGAG
>VXBW01008309.1:398145-598085 GCA_013400375.1 Thinocorus orbignyianus | reverse complement strand
TCTTTTTGTTTTTTTTTTTCCTGTTAGCTCACAGTCTAAATCCCTTTGGTCCTGGACTTTTTTGTGTGAACAGCACAATGATTATCAGTGTAGTTTAGGGAGTGGCAATGCTTGTGGGTTTGCAGGATTTTGCAGCAGGTTGTTTGCATTGCAGCCTCTGGTTCTAGTCAGTCATGGGCAGAAGTTACCACGAAGACATGGGCAGAAGGTCACCTGCCCATCCTCTCCTTGCAGGTGTGCCAGTTTGTTTTCTCAGTGAACGGAATGTATGTCTTGCACCTGGACTACCAGACCATCAGCAGCCTCATCATGACAGGACCACGGACTCTGGTGATGGAAGTGATGGAAGCCATTGAATGAGCAAAAGAGTCTCATCCCACAGCTCTTTGGGAAGGCAGGACACTCCATGAAGTGAGGATGGACTGTGGGGAGGGACCAAGGTGGGACCATTCACTGTGAAATGTTAAGCCAGGCGTTTTAATATATTTTCAAATAAAGACACTCTAATGGACAAGTCTCGGATTTTGATGTTGTTTGAAATATTTGGCTCTTTGAGAGGGTCTGAGCTCTTGCAGCTCCTTTTTAATGACATTGGGGAGAGTTGGGAGTTCAACACACCATGAAACCAAGCCTTAGGACAAGCTGTTCACCCAGCCAAGCTGCAGGGCAGGTGGTACAAGCTGGTGAGCAGCAAGAAGTTTGATACCAAGTGAGTGAGTCTGTCTGAGCTCCCCTGAGCTGTCTGTGCAGTCTGGCGAGAACACAATGTGCTTTCCAGATGGCCCGATGAGCCGTGCCATCGACTCTGTCAAGAAAATAAGGAAATGAATACAGCGATGTACGCTTCCTTGTAAAGAAAGTCTAAGGCTCCTGCTACTCTCTTGGCTTTGCCACGCTCACAGCCAGGGCTGGCTGTTCTTCCCAGCTGAGTTTCTTGGAAAGGTGAGACCTCTATCCTTGTGCTTTTTTGCGCCTCCACACCCCAATAACAATTAAAGCCTTCAGCCAGCTTCATCACCTCAAGGTGGAGCCAGGCAGAGGTCCCAAATATCTTAAGCTACCACCAACCTGGGAAAAGAGATACCCTAAACAGTGTCTGCCCGAAAGGAAATGTGTCATTTTCTGAGTTTGGCTCTGGGAGGGGACAGAAATGAGTGAATGTCACCAAAATCCAGCCCCTCGCTGAGCCCTGCGGCTCCCAGGTTGGCTGCACTTGCAGGCGATGCAGAATATTCATGTGCAGACTACCCTGAAAATCAACTAAATATGGTGTAACAAGTAATAACAAGAAACTAGGGAAGTGGTTTTCTTAGCTTTCCAGTTCACAGAGCATCCTGCTTGTGATCAGCCTGCAGTGCTGTGCACACAGCAGGATGATTTCCAACCCTCCTGCTTAGGGCAGGTCCCCCAGTGGAGCTCTTTTGGCCACCAACCAGGTTTTAAAAAAAACCACCAGCCTCAAACCAAAAAAAACAGTCATTTTGATTAGCATTAAAGTTTAAAATGGGAGCTGACTTTCTTGGAAAATCTGGTGTCTGCTGTATGTTAGGTACTGCATTACTGCTGGCTGCCCTTTTTCCCCTTGGTCTAAAGGGATATGTGTTCCCCCAGCACTGGTGCAGAGGAGTCCCTAGGACTACTCGGAGCAGATCATTCCTGGAACATGGTCCAAGCAAGATGTTTGCATCGATAATCCACTGGGGTCCTTCCAGCCCCTAAGTGAAACCAGACAATCTTGTCATCACACTCACAGTTGCTTTTTCTAGCCATTCAGTACACAAGGAAAGCAGCATCCATCTGCCTTTTTGCTTCTTAAATTCTGGCTTGTGTTGGTGCTCAGGGGAATTTTGGGTGTCTGTGGTGGCCCCTGGGTTTAATCCAGTGTTGGGCTTGAAACTGAAGTCAAAGCCAAGAGATGACAGCGTTTAGTGGGCACCTTGGGAAAGGTAGGACAGAAAGCAACAACCTGAACCTGAGCACTGGAAGAAGTTCTAGATTTTTCTGACATAAACAGGGCATGAATTTTAGCTGTGTGGGAATTCCCCGAAAGTGAGGTGCAGAGGGGCTGTGCTCTTCCCTTTCTCACCTCCTCCTAGTTTTAAAGTAAACTGCAACAAAACTGAGCAACTGCTAAAATCCAGTAGGAATGAAAGAGGAGGCAATTTGTGGTGTTTACACACAGGGCAGTGACAACTCTCTCTCCACAGGCTACCAAATGCTCCATGTTTTTCCTTAACAAGATTTAAGTGGTTCCTTTTGGAATTATCCTTTGACCTGTATATTGTGATGCTTTTTAAATGCTCACTAGGTTATAAAGCAAAGTGGCAATGAGCTACCAAATGTTTCTTTACTGTGCACAAATATTTCAAAACTGTGATTCGATCTTATTTTTATTTCTAGCTGACTTGACGCTTCCAAAGGTGCCCACGTTTCCTATAGAATGACAATTCCCAGTTTCTCGCAGTTCTCTCTTTTGGCAATGGGAGACTGGTGCTGACAGTCCCTGGGGATGCAGCTGAAAATCTGGCCTCCATTCGCAATGAGGAATGAAGCTGTCAGTTGTTCCATTCCTGGCAAGGAGGACAAAATCCGAAGAAGTTCTGGCTCTGAGCTGGGCGGCTCTCCCAGGTGCTCCCGGGGCTGGGGACCACATGCTGCTGGAGGTCAGGGCTGCATCCCACAGCCGGGGAGTCTGCAGCATCGCCGAGCTCCAGTTCATGATTCAGCCCCCCTGGCCTCAAAAAACATACAGATGTGCCTCGTTTGCTTAAAGAAATGCAACTCAATTTGCTTTCAGTGTGAAGGCTGGGCTCTCAAAAACATTTAATGGGATGTGAGAGGGGTGGGCTGACTTCATCCCTGAGACTCTGACAGTGGGCGGGAGCCAGGACTTGTTGCTGCGCTCTAGGAAATCAGTGTGCAGCTTCCCAGGAAGACATTTGGCATTTAGTTAGCAAAAACACTAAAAGCTATTTATTGTTTTTCGTAGAAGCCACCCCTTGCTTTCCACTCCGGCTTTATTTAGCTTTATTTAGCTGCCAAGCAGCTCTCTGGGCTGCAAGGGAGGTGTGTGTGTGTGGAGGGGATCACTGTCCCACTCCCCCTCCTCTCCCTCCCCTTCCTCATCCCTCCTGACGCCTGGGAATTGAAATCTCTCATCCCACCGAGGAGCAGAAGAGACACCGAGGAGCAGAAGAGACACCAAGGGCTGCTTCTCTCAGGAGTTAAGAATGTAGCTGGATCTGTCGCACCTCCCGGCTGACTCCAGGGAAAGCTGCGTCATTCCACGGAGGTCTGTGGCTTGTTCCCCTCGGGGGCTCAGTTGCAGGGATGCCGAGGAGGGGGCTGTGTTGGGTTGGGGATGGGCAGAGCAGGTTTTGCTCTTTGGGAAGCTTGGAGCTGGTGCAGTTCAGCTCGGGGCAGCGGGTCTCAGCCTCCCAGGCTCACATTTGCTGCAGGTTGGGTCAAAATATCACCAGGACTGCTTTTAGCAAGGTTTTCCAAGTGATGTCTGTTGCACTTTGTCTGTTGGTTTGTTTTTGGACTTTTCCCCTCCCTTAATAGTAAAAAACCTGCAGGAAATTGCTGCCCTTCCAGTACTTAGAAGGGTTTATTAGCAAATACAGTTGTCTGGGTGGGTTTTTCCCACCTGGAGGTGTGGTGTGGGTCGGCATCAAGCTGATGTTCCTGAGCCTGGGGAGCTCCAGAGGCTCAGCTTAGAAGTGAAACTTGTGCCTTACTTGCTTGAGACTGGTGCTGGGGTAATCAAGACTTGCTGTTCAACAGCGGAACTGAAATACAGGAGATTTCCAGGAGAGAACAGAAAGGGTTTGATGAATGTGATTTTTTTTTCAGTCTCTTTTAGGTCCTTTAACTAGTAAAGTGCTCAGGAGGGGTGAGACAGATGTGAGACACGTGCTGGCTGCCTTGGGCAGGTTGCTGGTCCCTTCTGCAGGGCAGCAGGTGGGCCACAAGATGACATTGCTCCTGTGCAGAGACAGGGATGCCATTTGGGATGAGGAACTACTCCACGACTCTGACTGTTTTGGGTGGAAATAATTCACAGTGCTCCCAAATCCTCACTTTTAGTCATGCTGATCTGAACACATGGTGGGGACTTTTTGCATAGATTTCTTTTTTCTTGAATTAAAATATCAGCTTTTAAAATTTCCTGTACAAATAAGGGGATCTCTGGCTGCTTTAACCTCCAAATCCCCCCTGAGCACACAGCTGGGGCAAGCGGGAAGCGGTGCATCCCCCTCCACACCCATTTTCCAGGCCCTGGAAATACTTACCACATGCTCCGTGTGTTGCTGTCTCCAAATTCCATCCCTGGGTGAGTAATAGGAGGGAGGTCCTGGCATGCCAGAGGCTGCCTGTCACTGTGGTCCCCTCCATCCCAGGATCCAGAGCTCAGATGGTGGCACCAGAGAGGGCAGAAATGGCTAGAAGGGGTCTGTAGAGACCCGATGGGGGCTTGGGGTCCAGCAGGTGACCTGTGGAGAGGGGGGTCTGCAGGGTGGAGAGGAGAGAGCTCCTCCAGGCATGGGTTTTCCACCATCTCAAAGAGGTCCACGTGTTATTCCTGCTTTACAGGTAGGAAAATGAAAGTTGGAGAAGAGATAAAATAGTGATGGGTTTGCCCTGAGCTGGGAAGAAGAGATGAAGCCCCTGCTCCTCGCATTAATTGCAGTAAAGATCCACAATGTGGGGGCTTGCTGGATCCAAACTGGGTTAATATTGAACTCATCCATACTGACAGGTCAAGGGGAAGCTCCTGGCTGCATTGGACCCTGCAATAATCCTGGTTCAGTGCAGGTGGCAGCGTGTGTGTTTACTTTGGATCCTTTTATAATCCTGGTTGACATGAGAAGATCAGACACGATCCAGTGCTTTTGCCAGAGCTTGGCATCCCCTTTGCTAGCAGAGCCATGGGGAAGCTGCAGGGAGATCAAGAACAGCTTGGTGGCATTGCAAAATGGCACAAATTAACTTCTGATTCAGGGAATCTGTCAAAAACACAGGCTTCTTGCTGCTGTTTGGCACAAGTACCCCTGCGGCCAGGGCAGGCTTTGCTTTTCTTGAGGTGACGGTCAGATTCCCAAACGTTTGCTGTTTTTTATAAGCAATGACTTCACTTATTAGCTAGAAAAAAAAAGAAAAGCTAGTGTTCCCCATGGCTAAGAGCTTCAGTTACACTGCAGTTGTTCCATATAACCTGATCCTCAATCAAAAAAAAAAAAAGAAAATCACAAACTGAGTATAGGGGTTAATATCTCCCTGTTATAACCTGCATATTTTTCCATTTGTTCTTCCAGCAATTTAGAACTGATCTAAACTGCAGGAGATCATAGCTGGGTCACTCACGTGCATATTTATTTTTCCTTGAAATCACTAAAAAGCTGACGTATTTGAAGGGAAATAGGCATTTGCCAGAAGCCTCTAAATACCTGTCCATCCAAATGAATAGAAGTGAAATGTCACTGCAGACGGCAGAGGAGGAAACTCGTGGATGGTCTGGTTCTGCCAAAAGCAATAATGCTGAAACGTGGAGCACAAAAAATGACAGATGCCAATGATGCTTTGCAAAAGACCAACAGCATATGTTTTAAACCTGGTATATTGAGACTGAGATGAGGGGAGGTGGTGGGGACTCTTTCCACCAGGCTGGTTTTATCCTGACCTGATATTTTCTGGCCCAAACTGAATCAAACTGAAATCCAGGCCAGGAAAGGTAACTGAAGGTGCTGGAGGAGCGTGGGCTGTAGGGTGGCTGTCCTTAGCCAGCCAGCTCTGGAGATGCTGCAGAGGTTGCTGCTAAGTCAAACCAATCCTCTGCCATGGTCGTCTGTAACTGCATCTGTTTTCAGTCTCCTACAGGTGAACAAGTTACAGTAACACCATCTCAATGAAGGAGCCTACAGGAGAGCTGGGGAGGGACTCTTTGTCAGGAAGTCTAGTGACAGGACGAGGGGGAATGGTTTTAAATTGGAAGAGGGGAGATTTAGATTAGATCTTAGGAAGAAGTTCTTTGCTGTGAGGGTGGTGAGGCACTGGAACAGGTTGCCCAGGGAAGTTGTTGATGCCCCATCCCTGGAAGTGTTTAAGGCCAGGCTCGATGGGGCTTGAAGCAACCTGCTCTAGGGAGAGGTGTCCCTGCCCATGGCAGGGGGGGTGGAACTTGATGATCTTTAAGGTCCCTTCCAACTCTAAACATTCTATGATTCTATAATCCTGAATGTAACTTCTTGGGAACACCATGAAATATGAAATAAACCCTCTTTCTCTGAACTGTTGATACATAAACCCAGATAAGTTTGTGGAATCCCCAAAATGTGTAATTGTTTTATCTCAGGGACTGTAGGGTCATGAAATCTTTGGTGTGAGGAGCTTGTCTGCCAAGAACTGCTCCTCTAAATGCTTCTCCCTCTATGATCAGTGTGTCAGTTGCAGGGACATGAGAAAGGTGCTGTGTGTTTGCATAACTTACATTTATTTTGGTCAGGATAACCAGACTATAACTATAACAGACATACAGAAGGATAACTTCTGTATGATTTAAAGCAGAAGTTGTTCTGGAACCTATGCCTGTCCAGCAACTTGGTCTGTGCTGCTTATTTTCATGCTCAGAGCAGAACCCAGCAGGTACTGTACCACTGCTTGGATTGTCCTGCCAAGAGGGCAGTGCCTATATCCAGGACCAAGCAGGCTGAGGGGAGTACTGAGTCACAGCCTGCTCCCCATCAGGTGGATAAACTCCATTTAGACCCGGGTCAATGCATTAAACAGCTGTATTGGAGGTAGCAAGAATGCAAAATGATATCTAGGAATTCAGGAAAGTTCATCATGTAACTCTTTCAGTGCTGTTAGTGATGTATGGAGCTGTTGACTTCAGCTAGTCGACCGTAGCCCTCTCCTGTAGCTGAGAACTGGAAAAACTTGGGTTTTAATGTGCTGAAATGTTAAGTCTTACTCCTCCTTCCTGATGTTTGCCTTCTTGTAGGTCCCAATGACCATGCTGATTCGTACTTGCTTCTTTTTTGCCTGCCTGCCTGTGGCGAGCCATGTCTGGGGACGAGTGGGCCAAGGTAAGGAGCCCTCCTGCCCTTGCTCAGGGCAATTCCCCACGGTCTGGATGTCACCTGGGTTAGCCCATCCCTTGCTCAAGCTCCTCCTGTTGGCAGTAGCACCACATGCAAGGGACATTCCCAGTCACACACAGGGTGTCAGGGAGGGTGCTCTGCTCTGGTCTCTGTTGCTGAAGCTCCTAATGGTCCATTCCCACACATGGAGAGCAGTGGGGGATGAGGTGATTTGTCTGGAGGTGCATCTCTGTCTCTCCCCACCCTGTCCTCATCACTGGCAGCAGTTCAGCGTGCTGGTCCTTCACACCAGGGCTGCATTTCAGCCTGTATAAGCAATGGAGAGTGCTTCTAGGCTCTGCAAACAGAGCTGCTCTTGCTATTCCCTGCATCTGTCCTGAGCTCTGAAACTATTGCTTTGGACTAACATGGGGATGAAAACATCAACATCTGGATGCACGATACACGGTAATGTCTAGTGCTCCCATAGTACCATAAATGATCAGAAAATACCTGTATCACCTCACTGTGACCTTTCTGATGTTGAAGATCCACTCTTATACTACGTTTGAACTTTCTGTGAAAGTGGTCAGCACAAAGGTTCTTAGAGAGGTGATGGCACTTCAGAGTCTCCATGCTGTGTATCTTCCAGATCAGCCTCTACAGATAATTCTGGGCTTAACTATCAGCCAGAGAGCAAGGTTACAGCATCAAATAGTGCACATCCAAGGCAGGGCAGGGAAACAGTGGAGCTTTCACGGCACTGGGGTTCATTTGCATCCAGCACATAATGGTGCTTTAGAAGATGCTGTCCTTTGGTCTGGCTGGGGACATTCTTGCCTTTTTAGCTTCTGGGCTCCTAGAGTGATGGCCGAGGAACTGGACATCTCCATGTTTAATCTAAAGAGGACAGCTCCATGTTTAATCTGACCGTGAATTCCCTCATTGTTCCATGATCTTTTACCATTTCTCTTAGGCGTGATTCTGGGATTTTATTTTGCCCCTCACCCCTCTGCCCCGTGTTTTCTTTCTTCCCCTTCAGATTTGTCAGGGGTGAGATGTGAATCTGAGCTTTGTTTCCCCCAAAATAGTCATCTGCTTGTTGGGAAGTCTGCAGGAAGTCTGAGCGAGGAAAGGTTAAGGCACAGATGTTGGGCTGAGACAAGCAAGTCTTCACTTCCCACTCTCCCTGCTTGCCTGAGCTGGGACTTGGTGGCAAAGATGTCAGGAGATGTCTGGACATCATGCAAGACCACACTGGGGACTTGAGGAGCCCTGGGCAAGGCAGTTTGCCAGCACTGAGGGGACACTCCAGGTCACCCTAAGCTTTTCTTCCTTTTTTTTTGTTGTGAGTAATGGTAAAAGGGAAGAGATTGGTAACAACTACAAATGAAGGAGGGCATTTAAGTGCAGATGCTTATATTGTGCAGGTGAAGGACACGCTCACTCATTGCTAATCAGGGCAGCCCACCGGAAAGGCAGCTGGAAGTACAGTGTCAGGAAGGAGGGGAGATAAATCTGCTGAGTTGCCATCCTGTATGCAGTCAAGTGAAAAAGTTTCATAGGGTGACATTTCTATGACAGAGCAGCTACGTTTTGCCAAGGAATCACTGATTCAAAGAGTGATATGTGAATTCAGACATCTAGCTGGGGTTTAAAAGATATCTGTGAAATCTGGAGATGATAGGGGAATGTGCTTTCTTCTTCTTACCTCCTTGTCTGGTATTATTTTTTTCCTTAGGATTTGTCATTTAGTTTGCTACTCCCTGCAGCAAACTGATACAAGCTGGTGCCCATGAGTTATGGTCCTGCCAGGAACTGTTATTTACACTTTATCAGGTTTTCTTTCTTTTTTTTTTTTCTTCTTCTTGTTTTTGCTTTTTTTTTATTATTTTTTTATTTTTTAAACATGGAGCTGCCTCTGAAACGATCTTTCTGATCTTTCTGCAGAAGTGTAGGATCGACCACCTGGGGGATTTCTTTATTTCTCAGCAGCCCAAGCCTATTGAAGAGCCTCACCGAACCATTTTATCTCTTTCCTGCCCTCCCATTTCAGATATTTGCACCAAACACACTTAATGGCCTGTGTTAAAACTCCTGGGAGAGTCCTCCAAGATGTGAGGGATGCAGAGAAAGCCCTTACCTCTGTGGCAGGCTGTTTTCCCTGATTGCAGCAGCGTAGATCAAGTTCTCATCTGAGCACCAGAGAAACTCCTCTTTGCACAGGGTGGAGGGTACAGGTTTGCATTAGCTCGTGGTAGGTTTCCTGGCAAAGGTGCAGGAGTTGGTGTGTAGCTCCAAGGGATGTTGAGGACTTCATGGGATGACAAAAGTTCCCTCTGCACTGCAACTATTGCCTTGTCCATAGAGGAGATGACACAGGGTGTCTTGGTGGTGCATGTGCAGAGCGGGGGACATGGACACGTCTCCTCCTCCCCAGGGTCAGGCCGGCTGAAACTCACTGTCCTTTCGGAAGACAGGCTCCAAATGAAATGGAAAGAGACCGAAGGGAACATCAACGGCTACAAAGTTCGAGTAAAGCCCATGGCAGGTATGTGCTAATGTGTTGGATGTCAGACCCAGCGGAGATTTGTATATGATTGAGGGACTGAGCTCCACCTCATGACTGGTGGACAACAGAACTTTAGTTAGAGGGTTATTCAGACCTTAAGGCAGTAGAGGTAAGGCAGAGGGAATTATCTGCTGGTTGTTCTGATTTCAATTGTTGATTACCAAGTTCAACTGTATGGACAAGAAACTTTTCTGGCGACCATGAGAGCAGTCTGTAGTGCCACGTCAGTGCAGGCACAGCCTCACTCATTCACAAAAGGGAGATGAAATTCATGTCTCTTCATCCTAGGGGAAAAAACTTACCCAGAAAGTGTTGCTCTTTGGCACTGTGTAAGGGAAAATTTGAGGAAAGGTTCATTATCGGGTTCTGAGCTCTCAGCTCCCCCCCCATGCTTTCAGGTGGGAGTCATTAACCCCATGTCTGAGGGGCTCAGTCCCTTGGCCCCCTGCCCTGGCTGAGCTCCAGCTCCCCCTGACTTTGAACACTGAACCTGGTGGTGTTGGAAGGACATGATATCCCTCAGCGGGGAGCAATGGTTGGAGGCAACCTTGGTCTTGGCTGACATCTGGTTTTCAGTGACTGCCACTCTCCAACTCAGATGGAGAAGGGATCTGCCAGGCAGGAGTGCGTGCGGCAGAGCTCTTGTGATCATCCGCCTGCTCTGAGCTCAACCCCACCTGTTTCCCAGCTGGGAGCAGGAGGTTTCTCATTCCTTCCCTGCTCTGTTCCTCCCCGGGACTCAGCTCAGTGGAGAGTGATGAGCATTCCGGGAATGCCGGGAATCCCCACAAGCACTCCCAGCACATGCCTGAGGCTTTCCCTCTTCGTAGGTTGGGGAGCTCCATCTCCAGCCCTAGGCGTGAGCACAGGGATGGTGGCATCAGAAATGCATTCATCTCTATAATTTGAAGCTTGTGGACCTTCCTTTGTCACAGGGGGTTAGGGACATAGCTTGCCTCTCTCCTTTTGGACTGTGTAGCACAGGGATCACGGCTTTGCAGAGCTGCCTTCCTCCATCTCCTCACTGCCATGCCAGCGCAGGAATTTCCCAGTTCCTGGCTGGTCAAGGCAACACAACCCCAGGACAGGTCTAACAGCCCCAGGGCATGGCTGGAGGGGTCTGAAGGCAGTGTGGGCCCCAGAAATGAGTTGTGTCCCTGCAGAGAGCAGCTGCCCTTGGAGAGAGATGGGGTTTGCAGAGACAGCACAGTGAGACTGGCTGGGATGAGTCCCAAGTGCCAGTGATGACCTCTGGAGACACCGAACCACTTTCTCATTTTGTCACATATGTCCTCAAGCACATCGATTCATTAGATATTTTCATAGTATCTACCAACGATTGCCCAGTCTCTACCCTTTGAAGACTGGCTTTTCACTGAGCATCTTCTCAAGAAGCTGGTGAAAGTTGCATTATTGGTCAGCAGAAACTGGTTTTCCATTTTGGACTTGTATCAGGGATTTAAAAAAAAAAATCCACCCTAAGCATTCTCAACTCTGGATGGGGAAAAAGAGCAAAAACAGAGATCCACAAAATTAAAAAAAAAATAAATTGGAGTTGATTGAGGTCCCTAGGCAGACATTCCCTGCATTTCAGTGGTGTTACTGCTACTGTCAGCTTAAATTTAAGCTCTAACAGCCTCTGAACTGTGGTCTCATCCCACCTCAGGGGACTCGGAGCAAGAAGTCATGCTGAAAACCAAGACTCCCAAAGCCACAGTGGGGGGGCTGAGCCCTACCAAGGAGTACACGCTGCAGGTCTACGTGCTCAACGGCTCCCAGGAAGCCCTGTTTGCCAAGAGGAAATTTGTGAGTAAGTAGAGAGTACTACATTTTACTGTTCAGAGAGATCCTGAGGGTCTTGGAGATGTGGCTCCTAATACCTCATGCCCCTGAAGACTCTGTGACAGCCATAGAGACTGTTGCTATCTAGGTTGGAAGGTTAGAAAGAGGGATGCTGAAGACACAGAAGATGAAGGATGGACTGTGATTCACAGACCTGTCTAGATTGACTCTCTCTCCCTGTTTTTGGTTTTCCTACAGTAGAGGAGCTAAAAAATGCATCTCAGACTAGAAATAACCGAAGAAACTCAGGAGCTGCATCAGGAAAGAATCTCACCTCTTTGGGGACCTCAGCAGCTGCGCACAGCGGTGTGACAGAGGCCACCCCACCACCCCTGAATGCCATTTTGACACAGCCAGGTGGGTGCTAAGCTGTCCCTAAAGCACTCCCACCCTCCATCTGCAACCGCTGCTTCATCAGGCACATTCTTTCAGTGACACGTGTTTGTCCAGTCTCACCTCTTGCATCTCTGAACTACAAGAACACGGTTGGCAACCTAAAAATATTTTCCCCTTGTGCCAGGCAAACTGTCCAGCCTGACAAAGCTCTTCCATGTGTTCCTGGGGCTGATGGGTGTTCAAATTAAGCAGATACAGTCAAATCCTTCAACATATCCTTTGAGAACAAGCTACTCTCAAAACACTGAGGCTAGTGATGCCTGATTTCCCAGGCTTGCTGATGGGCTACAAGGTTTGACCTCTCCCCGTGGCTGAGGACTGTATATAACTGCATAGATTCTGGCGTGTCTAACAAGAAGGCTTGCATGGGTTCAAAAAAGCATTTCTACATCTTGGTGGAAGAGAAGTTCATCAGGGACAGTATACAAAATGACTGGCGCTAAGGTAGGATGTTTCTGAGTCAGACTGGTGATATTTGGAGAGTACGCTGGGTGTCAGGTGCTGTGCTATGTTTTCCCTGGTGTATGCTTTATAAACATTTACTATTTTTCATCATTAAAGATAATGAGAAGGGCAACCTTTTGATGTGTTCCATTACTGAAATTATTATTAACTCGTGAGCCCACTTGCAGCCCTCAGAGAGGCATGAACGAAGATGGTATCCTCTATCTAACTGCCTATTTGCAAAAGGTTCTTGGACTTTTACCCTCTCAGAGCCCCCCACGTCTGTCAAATGTGGCTGAAATCAGCTGAGGGCTGCAGCAGGTTACGTGGGGATAATACAGTTAGGGACAATGTGTTTTTTTTCTCTTTGGAGCACAGCAAAGGACAGAGCTGAAAAGAAAAGGCAGAAGGGGACTCAACCAAAAGGCTCAGGAGAAAGCATGAGGAACCAACCTGGTGTGGAGGTCAGTGTGACAGAAGCAACACCAATATCCACAAGATCATCCCAGCACACTCCTGCAAACCCGGAGCGAGAGTCTCTAGGAAAAGAAAAACCCACAAAAGATTCATCGAGGCGAGGTGAGAGGGGTTTCAAACATGTCTTGTGCCATCTTCCCCACTGTTTTTCTTAAAGCTCACTGAATACAAGCCTTTCATCCCACTCCCTGCCACCAAGATTTTCAAGAGTACAAATGCTGCTGATAGTGATTTTAACTGCTAGATCATGCTCTGGGGAACATGCCAGGAACCTCTGGATAAGTTTGGAGTTCTGATGAGCATCATAGGTTTTAAGGCAAACTGGATCTAGGCCAAAAATGCCTTTAATTTCTTTTCTTTGTTGGTTTAATTTATTGTTTGCCACTGTTCTCTCTCTTCACGTTGCCACCTCCTCCTGCTTCTGGCAGATCCATCGAAGAGTTTGTATTCTTCAGCAGTCCGCTAAACATGGACATTTCCAACTCTTCAGAAGGGGAAGAGTGCATTGGCGATGCTCTTTACCCAACCTGCTCCACCTCCTGGACTTGTTCTTCATGTTTCACAGATAACTGATCCATGATAATTCTTCAGATTCAGCGGTTGAGGGAACGGCAGGGCAGATGGCTCACAACACTGTTGAAATGGTGGGAAGGGAATTGGCCAGAGCATCCTCATTTGGTCCCTTGAGGCCAGTAGGCTGGGAAAAGAGATGGGAGAGCAACCACTTTGGAGCACTGAATCTTGATAGGTTCATCTATTTCCCCCTACCAAAGATGGAAAATCCCCTATCCGATAAACATTCAAGGAAGATGCATTCGATCAGCAACATGCCCTATCTTATCCTCTGTTAAGCTGCAGGCTTGGGGTGGAGAGAAAGGCAGGGCTTGAGTATCTGTGGTGCCAGCAGGTTTTTAAGGAGAGATTGGATTTAATATAAAGCCACGATATAATTATAGCCATGGGGAATCTTGTGATGGAATGGAATTAAGCAATCACCTGCAATGCTTGGAGACTTAGGCTAGATAAAAGGGAAGCGCTGGGCTGGGGTTGAGATGTAATGGAGCTGACAGCTTGCAGAGAGCAGTGCTTGGGTTTAGGCACACACTTCCTGACAGATTTAACCCTTTCTCTACAGAAATGCCACTGTGCACCTCTCAATTTCTTGGTACTGAGATGGTTTACCCTTAGCCATGTGGTTTTACCAAGATGCTGGGGTGCGTCAGGCTGGCAGATGGTCCAACAACCGTCCAGACAAGGCCTTTGCACTGTGCATTTTCTTTTTGTCTTAAAAGTGAAGCAGTTTTTCCTCTTTTACAAGTGCTTCTCTCAATATCAAACCTTACACTCTCCAGGTTCCCAGTTTCAGTGCGACACATCTGCTATGACTGATATCGTCCTGCTCGTGGATGGATCTTGGAGCATCGGACGCAACAATTTCAAGCTCATTAAGGAGTTTCTGAGCAATTTGATTTCCCCATTCAGTATTGCCGCAGACAAGATAAGAGTAGGTAGGACACTTTGCTGTTTCCTAACCCTGTGAAGTCTGTGTTTGAAGGGGCCTTGGTCTCTTCTCCTGTGGTTGTGTGCTCCTCTGAGGAGCTTTTATTCCTTTTCCCATCTGGTAGGAAGCTCTGGCCTCTAGTGGCCGTAAGAAATAGCTGCACAGTGAAGAGAAGCAATGTTTTCTGGGCAGCACCAGGTTGGACAATGATGCTGAGACACATTTGGGGTTCAATGACTACTTCTGATGAGGTGCTCAACCTCCACAGCACCGTGGAGACAGACATGGTGGCAGTGCTTCGTCGGTGCTGCTCTGAGTTCAGCTCAGAACATTGTTGCTTCAAATTCCGAGTGTTGCTCACCCCAGCATGACAAGGACCATGCAGAGAAGAGCTAGAAACCAAATCTGCTCGCCTCCAGGCCCATACATCATTTTGGGTCATCCTCCTGTGGCAAGCCTGATTCTACCTCCCCAAAATTAATCTCTTCTTGCAGCTTTTCCTTGGTTTGCATGATGCCAACAGCTCTTGTCTTCCCCAGGGTTGTCCCAGTACAGCAGTGATCCCCGCACAGAGTGGGAGCTGAGTGCTTACTCTACGAGGGACCAGGTGTTGGAGGCCGTGAGGAATTTGCGGTACAAGGGAGGCAACACCTTTACAGGTAACTCCATCTCGCAGGTGTCTGATAAATTAACTGTGTAGCTGCAGTGGGGGAAGCCATTCCCATGGGATGAACTCCATGGGGACAGAGAAAAGAGTAAAGGTAGTGTATGGGAGGGTTACCTGCAAGGCTGTAGCACACCAACCATCTCTGGTCCTCCCCAGGTCTGGCATTGACCCACGTCCTGGAGCAGAATTTGAAACCTGAGGCTGGTGCCCGGCTGGAGGCTGAGAAGTTGGTAATCCTCCTGACTGATGGAAAATCCCAGGATGATGCCAACCTGGCTGCTCAGACATTGAAAAACCTGGGCATAGAGATATTTGCCATTGGTAAGCTCACAGCCATCAATAAGCTGTAGGGCAAAGTCAATCTACTTCTGATCTTCTTCAAATTGAAGGTTGTGCTCCCTGAAGGTTGATGGGAGGATCCTGATGCTTTAAAAATAAGGTAATGGGTAAGACCTCATTATACTGTGGCTAAGATGAAAATGAATTCATTTATTCAGTGCAGGCAGTGTCTTCAAAGGGGATTTTGTTTATTTAGAAAAAACCACTCATTTGCTTGAGATATTCCACACCTCCCATCTGTAGGACCTTTGCAAGCCTCAGAGACCTGTGCCATGAGAACAATATTCTCAGCTGCGGAATTAGGCAAGAGAACATTGTATTGGGGAGGGCAGGAGACCTCCATCATAATTACTGCCTCTCACAACTTTCCATTCCTCTGAATAATAACATTATCTGCTCACTAATACATGGGCAATAAAAAACATAGAGAACTCACCTAAAATTGCAATCACCAGAACTTTAAGTGCTAAGTTATATTGAGAAGACAGAAGCAAGGGTTTATTGCACAGGGTTATGTGGCTAAGTGTCTGGCATGGTGATTTCTTTCATGGACCAGGTGGAGCTGCTGAGCCTCAGATGTGTGTGTGGCACAGCACACATCTGTGTACCTGAAATCACTTGGAGATCTGTTCCTGGCTGGGATATTTGCCTTTTCTTTCTGGTTAGAGAAGGATCATGTCATTTGGTCCTTAGAGATCAAGACCTGAGTATTAATCTCAACAGCACTTTGGTTGTCACTGCAAGAGGAAGGAGACTTGCAAAGCTGTTTAGGTAATGGTCTTGGATTTGAGAAACTGGGTGGGATCCCCATCTGGCAACACCACTACTTAGGCAGTGCTAGGATGACCTTGAGCCTGGCACTGGGAAGCTAAATAATAATAAACTGTGGGGCTTGGTCTGCAGAGGGTTAATGAGGATGCAGAGCAGGATAGGGATGCAGGATGCTCTGAATTGGTGAAATTCTGCTGAATAAATGATCTGCTTTTTGCTCATCCCTGACAGTCCTGAAATGCAATGTGATGTTCTGATGAACAACAGACTCGCTGTGGGGAGTGCTGGCACCTCATAAATATAAAATTGTTGTTTATTCATTCACTCATTCCCCCATTTACGCCAACTGCCTCTTAGGGTGAAAAATATCTGCCTTCCTGGTAGCAAAGCCTGCAAGTGATGAGGAGGCAGGAAAACAGAAGAAGGATTCACTAGACTGTCTCCAGGCCTCAAAAGACCTTCTGAGCCTACAGAATCGAAAGCCCTTCCCTGGTTGGACTGAGGCTGTTGCTGCAGGAAAGCCTGAGACCATTCTCAGATACCACCACTCAACTGGCATGACTGGGAAGCTCTGCTTGGAGAGCAGGATGACAGTGGACCCATCCTGCCCCTGAGCAAACGACACAGAAGCAGGAGTCAGAAGCTGCTCCTCTCTGGAGAATTTTCTCAATCCCGTTCTCTGCTCTGGTTGCAGGGGTGAAGAATGCAGACGAGGCAGAGCTGAAGCAGGTAGCCTCAGAGCCATTGGAGCTCACGGTGTACAACGTGTTGGATTTCCCACTGCTGAGCTCTCTGGTTGGCAGGCTGACCCGGGTCCTGTGCACCAGGATCAAAGAGAAGAGCAATAAGGAAAATGCAGGTGAAGTGAAACCTCCTCAGTGAGGGTTGAGCTTCCTTCTGCTCACAATCCACCTTCTTTGCTGTCAGGACTGACCCTTTCTAATACCTTTCCCTCCATGACTACCACCCCAACGACAGCACTACTTAACTTTTCTCCCTCAGTGCTGATCTTCTTCCTCAGCCCTCTGGTTGTTGTCTTCTACAATACCTTCTGGATGCATTTTTTCCACTCTCCTTCCACCTCAGAATCCCTCCTGTCTCTAACAAGTCAAAGAGAGATGTTACCTGTAGATGTTTCCATTCTGATGCTCTTGGTTTAGTTATCTGCTTTTGGCCTGTGAGCCAATACAGGCTCACAACAGCCATTCCTACCAGGGTTTTGGATAATTTCTGGTTGATATAATCACCTAATGACAATAACTATCGTTGTAGGAAAGAGGGGACTTCTCTTCCTCTTCCATTATCATATGGAGTGAAAAAATGCATCATAACCACCTCCTTTTCTGCTTTTCTTCCAACCAAGAGGAAGCAGAAAGAGCAAAAGAACTGATTTGAGAATATATTAGGGAAAGTGTACAGAGAAAATGTGGAGGAAGGGAGAGCAGAGAACAAAACATTTAAGCATTCCCTCCACTTTACTTTAAATGATGAATCTCCAAGGCATTTTCAAGTTAAAACCAGACTATTTCTTTCCTTTGCTGGAGAGCAGCTTGTACAATGATCAAGGGTGTTAGCTTAGATCCTCAGGAGAGAAATATTGTGTACACATTTCCCTGTTTCTTTGCTCTAATATTAGCCTAGGGAGAATAGGAAAGTCTGACTTTCAGGCATACTTTTATTGCAAAGCTCTGGAGATTCATAGAAATAAGTACATTAATCCTTATTAATTTGTACCTGTTTGGTATAATTAGATGTTTTTCAAAGGTGTATGTTAGGCTAAAGAAAGATGGGCTGGTCAAAAAAGAAATCAAAGTAACTTTGGCTTGTTCATTTTGACAAATTTTGACGACTAAGGAAAGCTAGGTCATCTTTTGGATGCACATAAAAATGCAGAATTGTGCTGATAAAATATTCCCAGCACCCAGCAAAATACACAGCCTCTTCCCTATGGAGAATTTACGTTCTCCATGTGCCCAGTTTTAAAGTATTTATTTTAGAGCAATTTGGAACGGTTTCTATACTCCATAGGGAAGGAGACTGTAACTTGATTTGAAAAATGCCACTCATATTTATGAGCTGGAAAGTACATTTGGCAGGAGAAGTCTGAATATGAGAAAGTAACTGTGTTTTTAATTCCTAGGCAGCACTGTGAAAGATATCCCAGTGAACACGGGACCCCAGCTGAGCCCGACTGACCTTAAAATATCAGCGGTGACCTCTAAGAGCATGCACTTGACCTGGAGTCCTCCTCTGAGACCACCAAAGAAATATCGGATTGTGTATTATCCGTCTAAGGGTGGTATCCCCAAAGAGGTGGGAGATCTTTCTGTGGACATCTGAGACTGCAGTGTTTTCCAGATGGTGGTTGGGAATTTAAGTAGACTTGAGCAGACAAGCAGATGAGGGTAGATGCACAGTTCTTGTGGGACATCAGCTAAAGCCAGGGATGAAATTAAATATACCATTAGTGTAAATGTGATCAGTTGATAGGATGACAAGACAGAAGAGGCGATGGGATAAATATCATCTTGCTAGAATTACTGCAAGCCATGCCGATGCCAATTTTTCTCTTATGCAGTGTTATCCCCTCCCTAAAGCATCTGTTTTGACTCAGAGGACACAGATATGCAGAGCTGTCCAAGGATGCTTGGATGGGATACTTGGATCTGGGACAAATATGACTTCAAAAAGCAAATCCAAATTGTTGGGGGTTTTCTTTAATTTCAGTGAGAGCATGATTAGAGTCTTGTCCTTGATCCCAGCCTTAGAGGACAGGAATGCTTATTGCCTTTTACCTCTCTGTTTTGGGGAGATGGCACAAAATTCAGAGGGCATGTGGACTTCATATTTCTGACCACGGAGATGCTACAACAAAGCCATGCTTGCTAGGGAAGGCCAGGCCAGCCATTCCTCTGCTAAAGAACGTCTAGCATGTCTCTGTCTTGACAGCCTTCCTTTGTGCTTTCAGGTGGTTTTAGATGGAGCAGTCTCCTCTTTACAGCTCTCTAATTTGACCTCGCACACGGAGTACCTGGTGTCGGTGTTTCCTATTTATGACACAGTTGTTGGGGATGGGCTGAGAGGCGTCACCTCCACATGTAGGTCGTGAGTAGGAAGAATTTTGCTGGTGCATGGTTATGATAAGTAAGCAAAGCTTTTTCTTAGCAATGATCTCAAGCTGGAGCCTGGCATTATATCTTTCCTCCCCTCCCTCAAGTTCAATCTGTCTACAGCTATCTCTGTCCACAGAGTTGTTCAGAACTTGACCAGACAAGAGCCTGGGCAATCTGCTCTAATTTGGCTCCAACTTGAGCAGAAGGTTGTATCAGAGACTTCAAGGGTCTCTTTCCACCTCTGTCATCTCTGCAAAGAAGACCACTGTGTCGAGCTCCCCCTGATGTGGCAGTAAGACACCATGCTGGAAATATCTTACAACCCCTTGTCACTTTTTTTATCCCTGAGCTCCAAATGAATTACACCTATTCCCTGTGAAGCGGCAGCTCCACTGTGTTAGATGTGAGGTAGATGTTCCACCAGCTTGCTGGAGCTGTTGCAAAACCAGGTCTCCTCTGGGGTTTGAGCTGCTTCAGACCTCATACACTGAAGATATCCTTCTGCCTTCTTTTCCCCTTCAGTGCCTCTGTCTTCCCCTCGATCCCTGCGTGTCTCTGAGCTGAGCCACAACAGTATGAGGCTGAGCTGGAAGGCAGCCCAGGGAGCCACGCAGTACCTGGTGCTCTGCTCTGCAGCCCCCGACGGAGCAGAGGACTATACGATGGAGGTAGAGTTCACCAGAATAATGATAATTTCATTTTTTTTCTCTGCCTGGACTGAGTTTAGCTTCTGCTTTAACCTTTGTGAATCAGTATTGTATGTTTTTCTTAAAAAAAAAAAAAAACCACAAAACCAAACATGTCAGCATTATTGCTAGCAAAATCTTTCATGAAAGATGGTTGTTGGGTTTTTTTATTTTAATGATGTATCTCAGAGTGATTTGTAACTGAGGATTTCGTGTGGGAAATTAAGGCACAGGGAGGGAACTGACTGCCTCCTGGGGCCCTGCAAACCCAGGCTCTGAAATGACATCTTTGCAGCACTAAATGTAACTGCTGTGTCCTTGAGGCTGCACATAAATGTCTTTGTGTTTATCTTACAACCTTAATTGAAAATTTTTAAGGTGGTTTTAGCTGAACTCTAATAATTACTGCATAGTAATAAAACAGTCCTCGATGGATGAAAGACTTCTAAGAACCTTTTGTCATGTGTGCATTTTACTGAGCTATCTGGAGTACCTGTTAGAATGAGAATATGAATTAAAAACAGTTAAAGAAAAGAGTGGGAGGAACAAGTTTTGCCTCTGACTCAGACTCCCCCCCTGCCCCAAATGGACAGAAATGGGAGCAACTGCAGACTGATTTTCAAACCAGAGAAATTAATGCTTGTACTCTACTTTCAGTGCATAATCGTGGGGGTTTTTTTAAGATTCAGAGCATTTGAAAAGAGACCAATGTTTATAATTTTATTTTAGCACATTAGAGCATTTCCAGAGTTGTCTGACCTACTCACTGTAAGAGTGCAGTGCTCTGAGGCTATGAGATGGCTGCAAAACCAGCATGAAAATGTTCTCAGACCTTTATAAACCCACACTGTGTTGTGTGCAGACTCCTGTAAGCCTCTGGGGTGCTTTTCTGCAATGAGATGTGTGAGGAGAGCTGTGGCCATGCTGTGTCAGCGGCAGGTGGCAGCAACCCGGCTGCCATGGGTCTGCTGGCAGGAGACAGCTCTTCTGCAAGAGCTTTCCAATGTATCTGAGCAAAGCGGGGTCACATCTCTCAGATGACCCCTGATTAGACCCAGAACACCAGCAGTAGCATCTCTATATAAAGGTCTTACATCTCTGTAGACCAGGGTAGGAGAAGGTGATGTGTAACACTCAACACCCTTGGTGGCCCTTGGGTAGAAAGGCAGAGCACTGCCCTCTGTAGACCGCCTACCCAAGTGGTGAAGGTCCAAAGTGAAGAAGTCTCCTTGGTGTAACCAAAGGCACCTTGACCTGTGTCTCTGTAAGGTCTCGCTCTGTTGAGGGCATTGATGGGCACCTCAGAACTTGAAGGGTGCCCCAAAACATCTCTCTGTTGACAGGTGAAGGTGGTCCAGCCTGAGGTTCTGCTGGATGGACTGTCTCCCAGCACAGAGTACTCCGTTGCGGTCTACGCGATGTATGGGGAAGATGCCAGTGATCCAGCCAGCATCCAGGAAACCACTCGTAAGTGCTGCTGCTGCTGCTTACTGAGTTGTTATTAAACACTTAAGGCAGGAGAGATGTGTTAAATGAGGTGCTTCCCATATTTTGCATGTGGCTTGTAAACACACTGCCTCTTCCCTGCCTGATCTTAAATGAATATTAGTCCCTGAGGGGATCTCTAATCATATGATGAGCTGTGAAAAAGGAGTGATTTTCCCCTGGTAAGAAAACTCCTGAAAGAGCTGTTCACTTATTTGGGTTATCTGGGGAGGAAAAGGGAATTATTTGGGTGTTTCTTCACCTAAAGCCCAGGTAACCTTTCCTGATGTCCCAGAGACATGTATGGTAGTGCCATAAAGGTAATATTTTCCCATGTGGTGAATGAGTCTCTTAGCTCAAGGTGGGGTCATTTATGACCAGCAGGAGGCAACCGGTCTCATTGCCATTGTGTGGCCTGTGAAATCTTGGAGAGCTGTCCCTAACTGTTGTTGCAGTGGCCTTGAGTCCTCCCAGATACCTGAGCTTCTCCGAGCTCAGCCACGCGTCCGTTCGAGTCAGCTGGGAGGCTGCGTCTCCGGCTGTGAAAGCTCACCGCGTCGCCTATGTCTCTAGCAGAGGGAGCAACGCTGGGGAGGTGAGACATCAAGGGGTTGGTGGAAGGAAAAGAAACTTGGGAGACCAGGTGCTGCCCTGTTCTCCTTCAGCTGCATATTCAGGGAAGGCTTGTGGGCACTTTGGATGCCACTGCCACCCACGAGCTAACCCCTCTGCTGATACTCAGACAACTCCTCCACTGCAGGTAGAGGTTCCTGGCACTGCAACATCTACTGTCCTGAGACCTTTGTCCTCCCTCACCCAATACTTCATCAGTGTTCGATCTACATATGACGAAGGAGACTCCTTTCCAATTACTGGCAATGTTACCACCTGTAAGTAGGGGAAGGAAATGTTTGTAGTCCCAGTAACTGGTGAAAAAACTGGTTTGTGTGTGTTTGAACTGGGGTGTTTTGAAGACTAGTCCCAATAGCTCAAGTCTAAAAATCCTTGTACAAACCTTTGATGACTCTTTTTCCTTGTTTGTGTAGTGCATCTAACTGTATTGCGTTTAAAATGAGATGGAAGGATTAAATGAAAGAAACAAAGAAGGAAAAAGCATGATGTATTGCCAGCCTCTGTGTCCTTGAGGCCCCTCCTAGCCTTCTCCCCTTTACAACACTGGTGTGATATGTGTCCTCTCCACAAATGAGATAATCCTCCTTAATTAGGGTTTTATAAACAATTTACCCCTCTCGGTCCTGATGGCTGTTGTCATATGGGTCTGAAGAAGTGGAGGACAAGCCAGTCTCCGACATCTGCCTGGTTGATGTTTTGCTCCCTGACCATCTGCTCCCCACCTTGGCTCTGTCAAGGTGCTGTCAGTGCCTGTGCTTCAGCTGGTTTTCCTTCTGTGTCCCTCAGTAAAGGTCCCTCCACCACGGGCACTGAAGGTTACCGAGCTGTCTGGGAACAGCCTCCGACTGCAGTGGGAAGCTGTCGCTGCCTCGGACGTGGTTGTCTATCAGATCAAATGGAGCACAGTTGGTGGAGAGAAGCCTCAGGAGGTATGGACCCATGCACAGCTCTGGGGTGGCTGGTTTGGCTTTGTGCCTGCTTGATGGCTCTGAACTCAACTGCAAAAGTGGCATAGGGAGTTGCAAAACTACTCAGGTTAATGCACACAAGAAATTTGACTAGTCTAAGGAGCATGTGGAATAAGACAGGGTCTGTCCTGAGTCTGGCTCTGTTCAATGGAGCTGTCACCTTGAGTGCTGGAAGCAGGAGGGACAGTGGGATGGCAAGGTTGGAGTCTTGCAGACTCTGGGAAGATTGCAGAAGTGTTCTGGAAGATCTCAAGGATGACATTCAATAGGGACAAGAAGAAAGTATTAAGCTTAGGCAGGAATAATTAACTACAGGGATGCAGGATGTAGAACAAATAGCTAAGAAGCAATTCAGGAGAAAAAGATCTGGGATTGCAGAAACTCACCAGCCCCCAATGTCAAGTTGTTGTGAAAAAGACAAAGATAACACTCAAGTATTTATAGCTAGAGGTATCACCACTGAGACAGGTGAAGAAACTTTTGCTTTCCTAAGTGCTAGTAAGCACTAACTGCTTTTTGGGATACCACTTCTCAAGAAGGATGAGGTCCAACTGAGGAACACACAGAGGAGAATGACCAGAGACAGAGCTGGTGCAGGAGGGACAGGGATGGACCAGGTGACCTCTTCCATCTCAAACCCCTGATTTCAATATGAGCGCAAAGAGCAGTTGAAGTGGGTTAAATATGTACGTCTTCCGTACAACGTTTCACATTTGGGCTGGAAAATGGATTTACTGGGGCTTCTGTCCCCAGCACATCTAAAAGCAGGAAACGGAGAAAAAGGGTTTCATGCTCAGGGCAGACTGGCTGCTGGTGTCAGAGCATCACATCATGATACTGAAGTAGCTGCTAAGTCCAACTGAGCAGCAATACATGGACATCTACTCTGCTTTAATCAGAGTTGGAAATTTGCCTTTGCTTAGATGTCTGGAAGCCCCAGCAGTAGACTTTGTCCCCAAAGCCTGGTGCTAAATCATCTGTGCTTACAGGCAAACTGTGAGACAGATGCCTGGATGGCATGAACTAGCTTGGGGATGCCTGGGAACTCAACTGACTCATTTCTTCCCCTGCTGCAGCTCTCCATTGCTGGAAACGTGGTGACTGCTGTCCTGCCAGGCTTGCAGAAGAACACTGACTATAAAATATCCATCTGGGCCTACTACAAAGACGGTGCTCGGAGTGACACGGTTTCTGTCCTGCACAGGACCAGTAAGTGATCAGTGCTCAATATCCAAAGCCAAGGGATGATAAAGAGGGCTCAGGATGCCTCAGAACCTCTCACGGACCAGAAGCTCAGATCCATCCATCTCCAGCTCCAATCCTGAATGTCTGAAAGTGTCTAGAGATATTTACCTTTCCATCTTAAAGTGGCCCTGAGAAAAATAGGCTGGGCAAACACAGGCAGGCTGATACCCTCACAATGTGTTTAATTTCCCACCTGCTTCTGTAGAGTGTATTGGTGCAAAGGAATTTGGCTTTCTCTCTGGTGTTTCCTGTTAGTAAAATATTGCCTGTTACGGAGGGTGAGGATTTCATCGGCTACGTCACTGCTGAGCTGTGCTTCATCTGAGGGCACTTAGAAAAATGAGAGAGAATCCTGCTGGCAGCCTCTGCCTGGAAGCATTATCTAAATCTTGCTTTGTACAGGCAGGATATGAGGTTAAAAAGCGGCACTCCCAGAGGTCCTCTTAATTAATATTGCTTTTGTAATGGCTTTGTTGGCAGTGAATGGAACAATTCATTCAGCTGCAGCAGTCCTCTCCTCCATCTCTCGGCCTCCGTTGCAGAATAAACTCCTTTAGGCTGCTGTTGAGCTGAGGAAGCTCAGAGTAAATGACAATCTTGGAATAAGAAGCTCAGGTGCTATTAATAAGGAATAATAATAATAATTGTTTATAGAAAGCTCCCTTAGCCAAGTACCTGGAAGCTGCAAACTGACAAGAACAGAATAATAAATGAAAGCATCCTACAGGTATATAATGAAAAAGGGGCAATTAGAGCTGGTTAGAGATTTCAGAAAATGAATGGCCACATTTTAAGACATGAATTGCCAAATACCAGAGGAGCTCCCTCAGCCCACTGCGAATGGCATGCCATGGTCCCTTCTAAACATATTAGAACAAGCTGGTCCTTGCTGGTGTTGGCACCCTGGTGGGATGTGGCAGGCAATTTGAGTTCTGCTTGTCAGCTGCTGTCCTTGTGCAGGAACAAGGATGCCTTAGGAATGACAGATGTTGCTGTCCTGTGTGAAGAAAGGAAAGCACTGGAAGAAAGTGCTCCAGCAGCCAAAGCTCTCAGGAGTCTCAGGGTGTGGGTGCTGGGGGTCAGTTTGCATGAGGAGTCAGGGTGGTGCCATGCTCTTCTGCTCTTCTCAGGGACAATGTGTGTATGTGAAGTCCATGTCTTTGATGGTGATGCTTTCTTTTTAATGTTTAAAATAAGAGGCTCCCACAGGGGAGAAGTGGCACAGGAGAAGGGACGGATGATGATTTCCAGGAGGCAGGGCTGGCCAAGACCAGGCCACATCTGAGTGGCCAAGATCAGGCCACTTCAGAGGAAACTTTGCAGGTGCCAGCAAATTGAATAAGGCTTGGGTTATGGATGTATGGGAAGATGTGGTGTTAGGCAGGACTGGGAAATTCTGGGATATGGTAAAATTTCAAACCTTTGCTGTTTCAAGCAAAAGCTACCATCTTGTACTGCACAAATACGAGTGGACAGGATGCTCAGTAGTGTCAATCTACATGTCAGAGTTGATGAATGGCAATTTATTCAGCTAGAGCATGGGAATCTCTTATGTTATCTGGAAAACCCCCAAACACTTGGTTTTGTTTTTATGAGACCTCTCCACCCTAAATTTCATCATAAAATGAAATTCTGGGGGCTGAAACACCAACAAAAGCTGCCTAGTTCTCCTCAGGATGGCAGACTTTGCAACCTGGTGAACAGCCGTGACTGGGCTGTGCTGAAGAAAAACGAAAGAATGCTTAGAGGAGTTTAAGAAAACACTCTTCCTTTCATCATTGCTTTTCTTTTTTTCCACTCTTGGCAGCATCCCCATCCTGCAGCATCTTGGCAGCAGGATCAGGTCAAGTCCTGAAGTTTCTCTTAAAAACATCTCAGTAGAATTTGCAAGAAATGCTGAAGTTTAAGGGCAGTGGCTGAAGTGAAACTCAGCAGGAAGCTCTGGTAACCCAAGCTTCTCTCTCCTGTCCTTCATCCTCCCCGGTATACTTTCTTCTTTGAAGGTTAAGGGGGAAAATGCCAGGTCAGAGCGATGTTGTTTGCACTCTGGTTTTGTGAAACGGAACCACATTCCTCTCCTGGCCTGAGATGAGAACAGCAACTTCATTTTACTCAGGACCCCTAATCCCTCTCACCCCACCTGAAAGAAACATTTCAAGGCTAAGGGACCCTGGTGTTGCCAGTCCCTTGCAGATCATCAGAAACATCATCCTCTTTGATAAAAACCAAACCCATTCATCACTGGGATGTATCATTCGGTAGGCTTGGGATGAGGTTTCTCTTCTTCCTGGCAGGCAGAAAATTTGTGTGTCTCATCCTCTTCTGTGTGAAGAACAAGAGAGCAGTTTGGATGGGAACTGCTGCTGAAGCTGGGCTGAGCCACCCTGGCTGACTTTGCACTGAAGTGGATTACAAAGTGCTTATGTGCCCCATTCCTCTCTGAGGTTGATAAATATCTTCAAGTTCTCTATCCAGGTCCTCAATGAGCTATTCCTACCAGAGCATACATTTGAAATAAAAAGGATTGAAATGTGGGGAAGAAGCTTCAACCCACAGCAGCGAGGGAAAAAAACATGACCTAAATAATCTTTGCAGATGAGTGTTTTGATGGAGCGTTTGAAATGTGCCTGTGATAGTGGTAACACCCAAGAGCAAGCAGCCTGGGATTCCTCCTGTGGAGGAGCAGAGGTTCAAGAGGTAATGAAAGGCACAGATGGTGTCCTCTGTGTCGGAGATGCTTCTTTCCTCCTGGGCAGCTTTGGGAGGCGACCTTTCCCCTGGCTGTCACATCCATGCTGTCAAATTCTGCTGGGCCTGGAGGCTTTCCAGAATAAACTTAACTCAGAAGACTTTCACTAACTTTCCCTTTGTTCACTTAAACAGAGTCTTCACTTGCCTCTGCGGAAGGAAATAGCCCATGCAGCAATGCAGATGTATAGCACAGCACTAATAATAGTGCTGTTGGAGTGACTTTTACCTCCCACACTTGTTTTCTTCTCCGCTTTACCTTGCGGTGATGCACAGCAACAGCCTCCAGCCTGATTCAGCTGCCAGCAAACTTGGTTCAGCTTCAGTAAAAGTAGGCTCATCTTATACAGAAAAGGGAAGGAGGATCAATGAAGACGCAAACGATCTTCATTCAGCCTGTGCTCTAAGGTCACCCTCGACTTTACTGGGTGGGCAGAAGAGCCTCACAGGTGAAACTGCAGAATAGAAATCTCCTAGCCTGGCTGTGTGTCCTTGACTGTCTTTAGGGCTCACCCATAATTTTTAGTCCATTCTGGACAAAATGCTTCCTCTTCTCTGTCGAAGACTTCTGTGTTCAGTTCAAGGCTGGAAACAAGGTCTGGGTGCAGAAGATGCCACACTCTCGAGCCCCTTGTCTGATCAGTGAATTGATTCAGCCCACTCTGCCTTTCTCTTACTAATTCTCAGTCTTTGCTCAGAGAAAACACTCTGGCATAACAGCCTCCGTTACCAGGTCAAGTGTGCTCCGCAGCAGGACCCCAGGGAAAGAAATGCATTTACATAATTAAAAATTATTTGGCTTTGGTCTCTGGAAAACCTTTTCCTGGCTGACCACAGCTCAGCCTGTCAACTGTTTGGGATGCATCCATACCTCGCAGTGTGGGATCTGAAGAGGGAGAGCAGCTCAGGCACCACACGTGCTCCCCTCCTCGAGGCTGTGGGTGTTGGTGTGAGAAGCGCTAGACAAAACTGTTCTGTGCTGGCTGCTCAGGGGATTTTTAGAATAAATGTAAAACACAAGGAAAAAGATGGAAATTATTAGAAATTACGATGGATTAATTTTGAAGTGTGATCCAGGTCTAACCAACGATCATGTTTGTCCAGTGTGTCTGCAGGTCTTTGATGAAATTTAATGGCAGTTCAGGTCTTTATGAAGTGTATCCTTTGGTGTCTGTCCATGATGTGTACAAAGAATCTCTTTTCCTCCTGTTTCCAAGGCTCTTCTCTCCTTACAGGACTTTTTCTCAGGTCCTAGGATTTGAATTGTTGAATGCTTGAGTTGTACAGTGTTGTACTTGGTCGGTCCTCATCCCTCCACAATCTGTTTTCTCACTCACCTGATGCCAAAGGTGATGACTTCTCTGAATGTTGGTTGACCGTGCAGTAGAGCACTGAGCCATTCAGAAATGGGCTTGGAAGCAAGTGCTATTGGCCCTGTTTATAGACATTACTACCTGCCTTTTGTGCCATTCACTTTTAATCCCTGCCACAGATACCCGGAGCCCACCCACCAACCTCTTCACCGACTCCGAGACCCCCACTAGCCTCCAGGTCCATTGGACCCCCCCAGACGGCCGCATACAGCACTACAAAATCACCTACAACCCTGTTTCTGATGCTGGTGCTCAGCAAACAGTAAGTCTCCAGCTCCCTTGTAGGTGACAAGCACCAGACCAGAGGGACATGGGGACAATTTCATGCCCAGGGGGAAACTCTTCTCACTCCAGTAGGGCTAACCAAAACAATAGCTGGTTTTCAGGGCAGTGAAAACAAATCTCTTCCTCTGACTTGCTGGATGTTGCTTTATGAAGACAACCTCCAGACTTCTTTGCGATTAAGATATTTGTGTGCATCACAGCTGTTAATAAAGCAGTTTTCTGCCCTCCCTGAACTGGGGTGGGAAATTCTCCGAGGCAGAGGGGCTGAGGATAAACCTACTGCCCCTTTGACTTTGGGAGGTTAAACATTAACCTTTTAAACCCCAGGTTTTCTATGCAAACTCACACTGGTTTCCATCTTATAAGGCCCTTCTGACTCATTTGCATGGGGAATATTGGGCTCTCTCCATAGGGAAATGTTCTTCCCTTGAACATGGCTGGTCTGATGGCAATGCGTAGCCAGGCTTCCTTGGATTGCTTTCTCCCTTGCCTGAACCATGCAGGGATGCTGCCCTGAGCCCTTCAGTCCCAGGACTCACTCCTAGAACCCTTCTGTGTAATCTGGGGTGGGAGTAAGAGCTGTAATGGGAAGCCAGCACACATGTTGGGCTCTTTTTCCTCCCTGCTGTAGATCATGGCTTCTGGCAAAAGCAGCAGTGTGACCCTGCAGTCACTGCTGCCTGATCGAGCCTACAAGGTGACTGTTTCTGCCATCCACTACACAGGAGAGAGCGAGAGCACATCCACAACAGGACGGACAGGTAAGAGTATCAGCCAGAATGTGCACGTTCTTCACATCCTTACATCCATCAGTCTTGAGGCAATACCTACTGGGGCAACCATGTCCTCCCTCGCACTGAGGTGTGGTGGAGACCAAGGTTTTGCTCAGCAGGGCAGACTACTAGCCTTGAGAAGGGAAAATTCTGCCTCAACTTCTGCACTCCTGGTCAAGATTTCCAATTCTAGGTTGTCTGGGAAGGGCTGGTGACCACCCGGCCTCGAGCCAGCCATTGCCAACCTGAATAATTGAGCTCACGTGTGCACTGCTTTCTCTTTCAGCTCCTGTGTTGTCTAAATTCCCTTCAATACGAGGATTCTTTCCATCTAAAACTGAAGGTAAATCACTTCCTATGAAGTCTTGCTTTGAGTCGGGTTGGATTTTTTTCAATAGCAAATCACACAATGTGGGCTCTGCAGGGCAGGCAGGAGTGGGTAAGTCATTTCTTGACAGGTGCCTCTGGGGACTGTCCAAGGACAGCCAGAAGCCATGTGCCTTCTTCAAATCCAACTCACTCAGTGAAGAGACTGATAGTGTTGTTAGAGGATTTCTGCAAAACTTCACCAAAACGGAGCAAAAGGAATGATGGCATGTTTTAAATTAAAGTTCCCTGTAAAGTCCCTTATTAAATTTAATGAGCATATGTTCTCATACGGTGATACAAAGCAAACTATGAAATGGATTAGCGAGGAACGTTGAATTAGCAGAGTTGTAAAAGGTTGTTAATAAGCAAATATTAGCATAGGGATGCTGTGTCAGTAATGCCTTTCCTTGTCTATTTGAAATGATTCTAAACAAAACTTCAGTTTTAAAATGTATTGAGGGAAGCCATGAGGGAAGAATGAAGCAGATTAGATGAGAAAATATTAATTCGTACCCAATAAGGAACATATCAGACTACATTTTCAAGTGGCTTATTGGGGAAATCCACAGGTGTCCAGAACACAGTGGAAAAGTCCTGTGAGCTTTCAAGCAGAAAACAATTCTCCCATAAGGATAGTGAGTCACCTTGTGGAATTTAATATAGCAGCTTCGCTATGATAGCTGAAAAGACAATAGGAAAAATATTAAATTACATGCATTTTATAAAGTAACTCTTTTTTTAAGAAATGGAGATGATATATAATAAAACCAGGAAAATTGTTGGGTGTGCAGTAAGAGTCTCAAATATTGATATGTAACCAAGTTATTGAGAGAAATTGTCCGACTGTGAAGGAATGAGTGTTTATTGTATTATGAATAAAGGCATTTGGCTGGGACTTGGTAAGAAAAACAAAAAAAACCAAAGAGAACAGCAAAACAGCAGGAAGCCTAGGCTGGAAATTCTGGAGGGAAAAAAATCTTCAAAGCAGAAGTGCAAACTGCAAGTGTCAGAGATCCTTTCCCTGACTCTGATATGCTTTGTCTGAGCTGAGCATCGCCAGATCAAAGAGCTATGAGCAATCAAAGTCCCTTCAGTCAGGGAAGGAGGTGAGAATCAACAGGGATGCCAGTGAGAGGGTTCTGGGCAAGGGTCAGAAGGAGCAAACTGACTCCCAGGAAAGAAAATCTGGTACCTGGTAAACGGGCAAGTTCACAGTCTGTTCATATCACTTGGAGGAGACTTCTTCTTACTTTGTTTTTCCCTTTGTCATGTTTCGATTCTGAGTGATGCTTCACATTTGGGAAGCTGGTTGGTTTCTGGAAGGGGCAGGAAAAGGGCAAGAGCCATGTATGCCTTCTAGACCTAAGTCAGATCATCCTAGATACAGGACACTGCTGTACAACCAGGGGCTTGTCAGTCTAAAAGAGACAGTTTTGAGGCTCAAGTCTCAGTAATTGACTTCTTGACTGATTTCCATGGATCCCTTCATTAGTTTTACATCCAATGTCAGAGGAGTTATGTTATGTATCTGTAAAACTCTGTATTAGGTTGAATAATGGAGGTCAGGCAACTTCTAAGCCTTTTGTGTTCTAACTCCTGGCTTCAACAGACCCATGGCCATCAAGGTCATTGGTTTGTGTGCCCTTTCTTTCATGTATGTTTTGATCGTAAGAATGGTATTGAAACTCCTATAGACTTAGGGATCTCAGGTGCTTTGGGGAGAGTAGGTCACCCCCTTTAAATTTTACATTTATGAAAGTTAGGTGTGGAAAATTGGAAGCCCTGCTTTTCTGATGAGGTATGAAATGGCATTGATGCAAGAATAGCAATAAGGAAGGCTGTAACAAAGCCTCAATATAACGATTTGCTAGATTCTATTATACTGATGACCTAGAAAACCATTTATAAAATAGCCCATCTTGTCAAGTGTCCTTGATTTTCAGGGACATTTCTCATTTTGCGTCAAGCATTCCCTTTGTCCCAGCTCCATCTGGCATCCATGGTCTGGGATTTACATGGCAGCAGATAATTGAAAGCAGCATTCGTGTGCTGTTTTCTAAAACATCCCCTCACCTGAGGCTTTTAAACAGAGAGTGCTCATAACCATGGTGCCTCACGTTCCAGCTTCACATTCCAGCCTTTTCCCCTCTGGTTTTGCCTCCTGTCTTGTGGCATATTAGAGGATCTATCAAGGGAATTTCTGAAAGGCAAACTGCAAGACTTTATCAAAGCTCTTTGTGTTTCCCTAAAAAGTTCAAAATCCAGAATGTCAGGTTGAGGTACACATTTTTGCTGTGTGTACTTTGAGTTTCAGGTACAAAATTTGGCACTGCAGATATCCTTTGGTATTTTAAAACACCATTAAGGTGTACGTTGCAGTAAAAGCACTGTTTAAAAAAAAATAATAATAGTGTTTTGATGTCTATTTTTAAAGAGAAACTTGCAGAACACGATGCTCCCTTGGATTTCATAGTGTAAGGTGCCAGGTGAGTTAGTCAAAGGAAAGCAATCATGACAATGTTTGATGTTGAAAGACAGGTTTTTTATTTTTGTGATGGGCAAGCCAAGAAACAGCCTTTATGTTTGCATAAACACAAATTCTCTCTCCCTCCATATATATATATAAAAACAAGGTTAAAGGCCAGGCTCTCAATTCAGCTGTAGAACATTCTAAGTTTTGCTGTGTTTTTCCATTGCTCTGCCTAGAGGAACTGCACTGTTTTTTTTCTTCCATAATCCCCCTTTTCTCACGCTTCCCTTACTGCCTTTTTTTCCCCTAACACTTTTTCCTTTTTATTTTTATCTTGCAGCCTGCCCCACCATCAGCTCCACCAAAGGCTCCATACGAGGTACAGTAAATGCTCAAGCCCCAGTGGTACCGGGGCTTCATGTGAACATGAAGACAACACCCGGTCTTGGTTTTTGAGAAATGTGCAGCAGCTGAGCAGGGGGAGGAAGCTTTCTTTGTCCTGAGGGAAAGGGAAGAAGTCTGAGAATTGAAAGGTAGAAGGATATTCTGCCCCAGCCTGTGCTCTCAGCTGCTAGTGCTTAATGCCAGGATTTTCACTGGCCTTAAGGAAGCTGGGCTTCAAGTGGCTGCTGAATTTCAAGAGGATTCCAATTCCTAACTCATACAGGCTCCCTAAGAAAAACCTCACAGTCACTGAGATCACCTTGGGCATCCTCTCGAGGAGGTCTGGGTACCCAAAGAGCTGCAGCCAGGCTGTATGGACTTTGCTGAGGCAGCAACTTCCCATTTCTCCCGTCTATACCATAACCTGTTGGAGTTGCTGAATGTATTCTTTACTTTATAAGCAAAAGTAATTGCTTTCTAACTGATATTACCTCTGTCCCAGAGAGCTTTGTGGTGCAGTTGAGACTGAGAAACCAGCCTTGGTTCTCAGCTCTGCTGTTACTCCGTGGGTGAGTCACCTCCTCTCAGCTTCATTCCCACTCCTGACCCTGGCAGGATGGGTATCCCCATCCAGGAGGCTCTCGGTGCTCTTGCCCTGTCAGTGGACACAGAAGCCAGAGCAGTCAAATCATAAAGCCGTAACAAATGTTGGTCTCTCCTTCTCCTCCTTGACAAACGAGGCTGGAATAGCCATTTCCTCAGCAGCTCCCTGAAACCATTATATGGCAGATTCATGACATGATCCTAAAAATGAGCAGATTACAGTATGTTTATAACTGTGACTCAAGCTTCATTTTCAGTCTTTACACTAGAGTATTTCCTGCCCATTTTAAAGGAAGTTCTAGTGCCAGAAGCTCCATAACAGAGATAAATGGCTCTTGAGTATGTCATTTCCTTTGGCAAACTCCCTAGAACTCTTGGAAAATTGGGGGGAAAAAAAACAAAACAACACATCAAAAAAAAACCCCAGCACCCTGGACAAACCTGCAGGCAAAATTAAAAACTCCATCCAAGAAACTGCAGAATATTGTAATCAGTGAAGAGGTGAGGGAACCCAGACTGAAAGGACATGTTGTAATGAAGTTGTAGCCTTTCCATTTGCTGAAGAATGAACTATCTGCTTCATCCCAGCCTGCTGCAAGCTCAGATAAACTAAAAAAAAGAATTCCAATTGCAAGATCTTGTCTTACTGAACAGAAAACTGAAATGAGAAAGTGACTTGGAGCTTTAATGATGAGCTGGGGGAGTGAGATGAAGCTGCACGAGCCAGGGAGTTGATGCCAGAGATGTCAGGGGAGAATCTCTCTAGACCACATAAGGCAGGTCAACCCTGGGTGTCTCCGGAATATAGAGAGATGGAAATGCTCATATTAAAAAGTTATTTCTTAATTTTTCTTACTCTTATGTCTAAGGCATTTCAGAGGAGAAATAATTCTCTCTCCCTGCCAGCAATTACTGGACTGATTCCATACTTTTTGAAGATAAAATTTTTGCATCTAGTTGAAAGGAGAAATTGTGTGGAGTAACTTACTTCTCATTTGTTTTTCCTGCTGGAGATATGAACACACAATCATGAAAGTCTCCATCTTTAGTCTACTCTCCTCCAAGAGGAGCAAATTACAGCAGATGGGTGCCGAGGGCACAGACACAATGTGTTTCCTTGGCTGTTACTGGTGGAGTGCACTCCAGGTTTCCAGTAGAGTTTGCACAGCCTTGCTGATGTCCATGTTGCTATGGCATTTTCTCCTATTGCCGTGCAAGTTAGAGGCTAATTCTACCCTTTCTGCCATCACACTTTGTTTATGTTTTTTTCTAACCACTTATGTGTCTCTTTCATTTTTTCTGTTCCAGGATTTGATATGATGGAAGTTTTTGGCTTGGTAGAGAAGGAATACTCCTCCATTAAAGGCGTAGCGATGGAGCCGTTCATATTCAGTGGTTCCCGTACCTTCACCCTCTTCAGAGACATCCAGCTCACCCAGAGGACCAGGTGGGAGCAGAGCTGTGACCAGTGTCATCCTCACTGCCGGTCTCACGCATGCACATTATCTGTGCTCACAGCAAAGGAAGGTCACTGAGTTGTGGATGAATGATGTGACCCCACTGGCAGCTTCAAAATTAAATGATAAAGATGATGAGCTAAATCAAACCACAGGCAGACTGAAAAGATTGCCAGAGTATTTTTCCTTAATGTGTTAAGAAATTAACCTCTGGCTTGCCTCAAGATGAGTATGAAGTATGTCACGCAGAAGTTAAAGGGACAGAACAGGGTATTCATGACATTTTTTTTGTGTGCAACCAAACATTTTCATAAAGAGGTTTTTCCTTTTTTCAGCAAAGTTAGTTGTTATGATGAACATAAGATTGTGTTGTCTGTGGACACGGCACCATTCTTTAGGCATTCTGTCCACAAGCACGTATGCTTCTGTGATGGCAGTTCGAGGTCACATTTTTCATCTTCCCTCCCTTCTCCCAGCATCTCTGGTTTGGAGACAGATCTTTGCTTTAGAAAATATTTGCCTCGTAGCTGCTCTCTGCAGCTTGGTCCTTATCGATGAGAGGGAATAACCACTGAGTCTGGGTTGTGACTTGACCCCGTTTTGCTGCGTATGAGGCTTCTCCACAGGGTCCCAAGCGGGCCAGGCAGCTCCCATGACCTCATTCATTTTTTACGATTATAAATCAGGAATGATCTGACTCCTGACATTCAGCGCTACTCTGCTTAAAGCCTAATTATTGAGGCACTGGCTCAGTTTAATCTTAGTTAAAGAAGCAAATCTTCTTAGAGTAAACAGAGTTGGGGAGATTCAGAGAACTCTTTGGTTTAAATACTCAGGAAATGATGGGCAAATCCCTTTGTTCAGCTGGTACATACGCCTTGCAAGGACATTGCTCTTCCAGAAACAGGGAGAGAAACAAGAACTTGACATTACTTATGAATCAGCCCTGAAAAGATGCTTAATGAGTTGTGTATATGCCCATGCAAATGTGTCCTGTTGCAGATTACAGATGTATTTCAGGCATAACCAATTTGACCTTCCCCATTGCCTTCTCTCCTCCGGCCACTGCTCCTGCCTGTCATGCTGTGGTGGGTTTGGCAGCGGCTGGGGATGGAGCCAGGTGGTGCCAGCATCATCTGATGGGCATCGCTGCATGGTCAAGGGTTCCAGCTCTGAGCCCAAATTTTGCAGCTGGGATGTGGGGACCCACAGGGAGGTTTCTGTGGGCTCTGTGCTTATTCCTGAAGGACACTGACCCTGATTTCTGCCAAGGCTTAAGTATTTACCTCATGCTACATAGTGGCCGTTCCTCCTCCTTGAAGAAGAGGACTTGTGGGAGTGTTTTGGATCCTGGCAGGGATGTTTGATAAGCTACTGCTGAGCTCTGCTTTGAAAAGCATTAAAGCTGCACTCGTTGTGTCTTGGCATTCCCCAAGGTGTCTCTGGCATTGATGGGCTGACACTGACTGCTCTCCCTGGCACCAGGGGAAGGCCCTGAAGGGCTCATCACTCAGCACAGGCTCCAACAGCCCGAGAGTGATGCACAAAGCAGGGTCCAGGATCCCTCCTGGTGTATCATGCCCAGCTCCCCAGGGTGAGAAACTTTTCCAGGCCTAAGTAACACCATGGGTAAGCCCTGTCCATAGGATGTTCTCTACTGGCTTCTTGCTGTTTTAAGGCACTGACGGGTGCTCAATTTGTCTTGTTGCAGTGACGTCCACCTCTTTGCCATCCCACCTGAGCACACCATCATCATCCTCCTGCGCCTCCTGCCCGAGACCCCCAAGGAGCCCTTTGCCGTGTGGCAAATAACGGATGAGGACTTCCAGCCCCTCCTTGGTGTTAACCTTGACCGTAAGGTTTCTTGTTGAATACATTAAATCCAGGTATTTGCAATTTGTTTCTGCAAGCAGCAGAACCCATTTTGATATTGACTTGGAAAGTTTTAATGTTTTTGTGTTCTTGTTATACAGCAGCAGTTTTGGGGAAGCTTTGTTATTGCTGCCAGCCTTGCATTTTAAATGCTTCCTAGTGCAATTAAAAGACATATTTTTATTCTATTTGTACCATATTCTTTCTTTTTGCATTTACTTTTACACTGTTTAGAAGTATTTTGTTATAACATACAAAATCTCTCACCATATTTAAGCCTATTTATTTACTATTGTTCAGTATGTGGGTGAAATCAACTTCTCTTTTAATTCTATGCTGTTATTTGTCCTATTTTCCCTGTAGCCAGTAAGAAATCCTTGACCTATTTCAATCACGACTACAAGGCTGATTTACAGGAAGTCTCCTTTGACCAGCAGGAAGTGAAGAAGATATTCTATGGGAGCTTTCATAAGGTCCTTATCACCCGAGGGAGAACTGTGGCTCATGATCTCACTCCAGTCTGAGAGTATAATGCCATCAATGTGTATTGTTCAAAGCGAGGAGTGATTCTACAAAAGCTTTGCACCCAGACTGCTGGGGAACTGGCAAAGCTGTTTGATATGCTGAATTTTAGGATTGTAAAGCATTCAGGTTCATCCCATGTTCAAAATATGGTTGCCACTTATTGATTTCTTTCCTTCCCCCCTAGAAACTTCAAAGCTGAGGGGGTTTTAGATCTTAATAATCAGAAAAATTAGAAAAATAATTAAAAAAATAATCTGGGATTTTGGTGACTGTTTAGTGCTGGAAGGAAGGAAAAAAAAATAAATCTAGCCTCATGAGAAAGCCACCTTATCACTCATAGCAGAGTTTTTTTGCCATTTATGTCCTCAGAGCAGAGGTATTCCACCCAAATGAGCACTTTCTGTCACTATCTGTAGGCAGTTTCACTATTCAGCTCGTTCTGAAAACTGAATTATTGAATACTACAACTCCAGAAAGGCTTCTCCCAAGGAGAGATGAGCAGAACATCAGGGGAACATGCAGTGTCGCACAGCAGACACAGCACATACTGCAACTTATTCCTGAGCCCCCTTCATCCATTTGCTCATTAAATTCACACCATTAATTGCATTAAGCAGCGGTCTGGAAGCTGGCCAGAAGGTATTACTGCTTTTAAAAGACTCTTCCATCTCATCACGGAGCTCCAAACCCTCCTCTTTCTGCCTGCTGCCCAGGTGCACGTGGCGGTGAGCCACTTCAAGATCACGCTCTATCTGGACTGTAAGAAAATAGCAGAGAAACCTGTCAACACCCTTGGCAGCATCTCCACCGCTGGCTTCATCATGCTGGGAAAAGTCACCAGGACCAGAGGACCCAGGAGCGGGTCTGCATCGGTGAGTCCCCTGCGCTTCCATCTCCCTGTGCTGTCGGAGAGTGGGGAGGCTTAAATTTGGAGCTGGCTGGGGTGGGCAGATGGGGAGGAGTGCCATCTCGCATCGTTCTCCCTCTGAGTGCCTCCAAATGCTGCTCTGACGCACGACCGTGTCCTGATCCCGCTGATCTCTGTGATTTTAATGAGCTTTCCCGGCATGGCATTTCTCCTCCTGGCCTCCCACCGCTATTTGAGGTCTGTGATCAGAGGCAGCATCCTCTGGGGACTGGGGAAGCACAGATCCTGCACTGAGATGCTGGAGCAGGCATGAGGTTTTGGGAATTGCTTCTGCCAGGGAAGATTGAACAGATCAGCCCCCGCTGAGGGATATTGGGAAATGCTGGTCGCTGGCCGCTCCTCAGCCTCCAGCATGTTTGGGTTTGCCTGTCTGCATGCAAATGATAGGAGAATGATCTTCACTGTAGAGGCTCTTTTTCAGCTGCTACTTTGAAAAAAAACCCAAAAAAACGCAACCCAAACACTTGGTGCCAGCCTGCGGGTATGTCCTCACTGCATCGCAAGATGCTGCAGAGCTTGGTCCCTGCCAGAGGAAAGAATAAGGGAAATTTGGGGCTCAGTGGCAATGTCCTGTGACAGCCCAATGCATGGTCCTGATGGCAAAAACACCCATATATGCCATTGCCTGGCCATCTGTAGCCAGACTTACTCCACGAAACAGGAGTGTTAAGATGTCCATGGCAGAGGGGGAGTTGGAACTCGATGATCTTTAAGGTCCCTTCCAACTCTAACCATTCCATGATTCTATGTGCAGAGCAAGGGGCAAGTTCATCCCTCTCAAAGTGCTGGTGGGACTGCAGAAAGCCATTCAACACTTACATGCTGCTTTTACACAGCAGCTCTGTTTTTAGATCTAGTAGTCCAGGGGAAAACAGTGCATCAGTTGAGCTACAACTTCCCTTGCCTCAAAGCAAAACCAGTTGGTCCCAATATGCCTCCCAGCTGCAGAGAGAAGCAGAAATCTGGGATACACCAGGGGAAAAGCAGACACTGGAATTGCCTGTAAGACATGGGTTATAATAAACCAGGGGACAGTGCTATTCAAGGAGTATTTACTTATTTCCTAAGTAAATTTTGCAGTAATTTGATAAAAAGCCTGTGGCCAACAAGGCAGGAATCTGTGCTTTCCTTGTCTCTCCCAAATTCTGCCTGCCAGCAGCTTAGATGCTCACATCCAGCTGATTAATGAGCAGCTTCAGGCTGTCTCTGCTCCTGTTGCCTTTCGAGCCCAGCAAAGCTTCATGTCTTCCGCAGCTCTGCTGCCCTTGAGAAGACAGAGTGTCTCATTACTTCTCATTACTGGTTATCATGGAACCTTATTTAATTTAAGATACCTTTAAACGCTGCTTGATCTACGGGGCTCCTCTATATCTGTGTGCTGCATGTTGCACTCCCTGGGCTGTGCAAAAAAAAAAAAAGAAAAAAGATGAGAAATGGTATCAAGGAAATGAGAAAAAAAATCTCTGCTTCATTATTTTCCTTTGGCTTTGTGCAGTGTGTGCTCCTCTGTTAGTCTGAATGGGAAGTTGTGGGAATTTTAAAGGATGTCGGGAAAGAGACAGATTGGGGGTTCTTGGAGGGGACCACATCTGTCCTGGGAAAGGCTACTCCCACATTCACTCTGTCTCCGTGCCCCTCGGGGGAGCAAAGCCAAGTTTGCTTTCACATTTTGGTGATGCTGAAGCCCAATTACTTGGGAACCTGCTGCAAGATTGTGCGTAGATTGGACACTTGGCTTTTGCTGGTGTGAAGCTGCTCGTTGAGCTGCTTTGGCGAGATGCAGAGACCCAAGGGCTTGTAGAACATTCAGTGGCCAGGGGTATTTTTTTATGCTGTGGGTTTTTTTGGGGACAATTATAGTTGGGACAATGTGGAGGAGTCCTGTCAAATCATCAGTGAAGATTATTTTTAGTGCTTGAATGTGATGAGGTTTGGTGATGGACCATGTGTGCCAATGCGATTTTCCTGTCAAACTCTCTTTTTCCTGCAGTTCCAGCTGCAGTCTTTGCAGATTGTATGCAGCAGCGTAGGAGCAGAGGAAGACAGATGTTGTGATCTCCCCGCTCTGGTAAGACAAGAGGGACCACTCTGCTAATTGACACCAAGCTGGGGGTGATGGGACAGGTCCGTGGCACTGAAGTGACACCACAGATGATTTTGATAGACTCAAGAGGGACACCATTTTTCCCCCCAACCTTTTCTCTTGGGAATAACAGCTGTGTGTTTGCTAGTGATGTGAACAAAACTGTGTTTGCTTCAAAAGAAAACTTGAAATCCTGTGCAGTGTATATCCCTGCTGTCATGAACTCGTCTGTGACAGCAGCCCTGACAGCTCTAAGGCTTTGCTGCCACCTCAGCCCTGAGTCACAACATCCCCCTCTTTTTCCTTTCAAGTTCTCAACACAGAAAGTTGCTTTGTGGGGTGTATAAATACTTAGCAAGGAGAAGCTTATCTTCCTGTGTGTGTTATGCAAATTTCAGGCAGGGCTGGTTCATATTTTTTTGGCTAAACTTGTTATTTGACAGAAAAATAAAGCATTCAATCGCTCATGAAAATCTCTCAGTGGAGAAGAGAAAATTTCTTCTCTTCTCCAACTGAAAGATCGAATTGGAAATGTTACCTGTGATCTGTCCAGCTCTTGCTGTGCAGCTGCTCATGCCGCTTTGGATTGCTTTTGTTTCAGAGGGATGAGGAGACCTGCCCTACCATAGCTCCTGCCTGCTCTTGTACTTCTGGCCGCCCAGGTTTGCCAGGACCTCCAGGACCGCCTGTAAGTTCACCTTTCTGTGCAGGGTATTGCATGCATGGGTGTTGCTTCGTGTTTCTGGGCATGTCAGGGATGAGGATAACACTCCTGGGGCTCCATGAGGTTTTAGAATCATAGAATCATTTAGGTTGGAAAAGACCTTTAAGATCATTGAGTCCAACCAAGTCTACCACTAACCCATGTCCCTCAGCACAACTTCTACCTGTCTTTTAAACACCTCCAGGGATGATGACTCCACCACTTCCCTGGGCAGCCTGTTCCAATGCTTGACAACCCCTTTGGTGAAGAATTTTTTCCTAATATCCAATCTAAACCTTTCCCTGGTGCAAGTTGAGGCCATTTCCTTTTGTCCTATCTCAGGGAGCTTTGATGTCCTCCTCATGTCAGGGCCAGACTGAGAGGTGTCCTGGAGGTTTCAGATGTTGATGAAATGCAGAGATGGCGAGTTGACAACACAACAGCTGCAGCTGGGAGCAGGCTGAGCAGTTCCTGGTGCCACATTAAGCCTCTTAGGAGAGGAGGACAGGTCACCCTTGGTGCCTGCAGAGGTTTCATGGATCGGAGGCTCTGAAACCCTTTGTAAATTAAAAAAACCCTCACCACAAAATCTTCCTGTCTAGTTTCTTTGTAAAGTAGGAGCCTTAAAAGTGTCTGTGTGGATGGGAAGTGTATGGAGCAGGACGAGACAGCAATTCTGACTGTCCCTGAAGCTTCCTCTCCTTGCAGTGAATGTGACCTGCAAGAAAACCCTGAAGGAAAAGGGAGGGAAGTAATAACAGTCATTAAGCATGTAACATGCTCAGGGACAAAGGGCAAATGCAATATTTTGCCCTCCATTATGGACTCAGGAGAGCCACCTTGGGCTTAAGTTGCAGGAGGGAATATTCCAGTTAAACACTAGGAGCAGCTATCAAAAACTTTGCCTTTTGGAAATGTGGAGAAAAGCATTTTATTTGCACAAGGTGGCCAAAACCTGACGGTATGTCCAGAGAACTCCATTTCAGCCACTCCAGGTGCTTTTCTCCAGGAAAACAAACATTAAAAAAACATTGGCCTCCTTGCTGAAGTGGAAAGGTCTCAGATCGCCCTGTGGTTTAGCTGTGAATTCAGTTCCACGCTTTGCAAGGAACAGCGCCTCGTCACAGAGCAATTACGTGCTCATTCTGGTGGAAGTTTAATTACAGAGCACACTCCACTACCACAGTGTACTTTAATATCCTAAGTGCATAATTACCAGCTTGCATTGCCCTGTGGTTTAAACATCTCCCCAGTACAACTCTTTAAAGAGCAGGACTCATTTAAGCATTAAAGAAAATAGGGTTTTGACACATACCCTTATCCTCACACCGCTAAACCCTTGGTAATTCGCTGCAGTTACAGGAGCACTCGTTGCTATTTTTAAAACTCCAGTTCACAAGACTATGTCCCACCTTGCATTTAACACTGTCCTTAAGGAGTGTTTTTGATTCCTGAAATGAACTTCTGGATGCTTCTGAAAGCACCTTTCCTAAAGCTCCCTGCCTGTGCTTCTGAATTCAAATCCATTGGGTTTTTTTTTTAGATTCAAGAATAGAAACTTTCAGATTAGGTTGTCGAAAGTTTGTGTGATATTGATTCATGCCAGCAGATTGGTTTCTTCTCTCCATCCAGCAGTTACGCAGAGCTAAGCCAGGTCTCCCCAGAGCTGGTTGCTCTCCCCGGTCCCAGCATATGTCTGTTCTCTCTAGATGATGTTAGAAAAACCAACATAGTCCCAAAGGGCTGTAGATGTGAGCACCTCTTCTTTTTCTTCTCACGTGTGTTCTCATGTCCATATGTGACATTGTCTCAGCATGGATTTGCTGGGGGACTTGGAGGCAGGAGTGTGAACAGCTTGAGAGTTCATCCCTCCCTGCTGTGGGCAAGATCCCTTTTCCACATTTGCTGGATTACTTGATTCTTGTCTTTTTGCCTCCGTTTGCTGCTAGCACTCTGGGACAGAAAGCACCTTTTGCTGTGCACAGCAGGCTGTGCCAACACCTGTCCCCCAGGATCCTGGTGACACTGCAGTATGGATTATGATATTCATAACGGTACTTTTGTGTCCTACTGGCAGGGCAGCCCTGGGAGGAGAGGACCTCAAGGGGAGCAGGGGGAGCCAGGACCCAAGGTGAGTTCTGGCACTCAACCACTGGCTTTGTTTGCTTCTGGCTGTGTTGGAGGCATGATGCAGGATTCCTTGGTTAGTGCAGCTGGATGTCTTCACTCCTTAGGACTCCTTAGGTTGGGGAGCACTGCACCGAGCAGAGCCCAAACAGAGCCTTAAGGATTGATGCGTTGAGGAGGATGGGATCACTTACTATTAATTAAATGCTCAATTGGGCTTTGGAAATTGAGATGATAAGCCTGATTGCGCTGAATTAATGCAATGCATGTGGTCAGCAATGTTCTCTGAAAGCAGCCTTGCTGGAAAATGGTCTGTCTTTGTGCTGAGCTTGTTCTGGCTGCCAAGCCTCCAAACCAGACAGATTGGTACTGCTCTGGAAAAGGGCAGCGTGAGGAGTGAAGCAGAGCAAGAACTGCACAAAGCCTTCAGGAGCAACCCCAAGGTGAGGACAGGGAAAGGTTGGGTCTGAATACCCAACCCTGGAGACCAGAGTAAACCCTAGTGCAAGGGTTCTCCGCTCCCCTGATTGACACAGGGCAGATCCAGACCAACACACTGGTCCCCTTAGCTGGGATAACATCTGGGAAAGCAGCAGGGTTAGAGGGGAAAGATTTTGGGGAAGGAATGAGAGTGGATGCAGATCTCAGCCATGGGTTAAGGAACACTCCCCTTTGCTCACTGGAAACTCGGAACAAGAGGAATGGCCTGCTACTTGGGAAGGTGAATTATGATTTCCATGAAAGATGCACCAAAAACCTTGGACCTAAAAGGCAAAGGCAGCTGAGGTTACTGGAGATCCCCTCACTGTCCTGACTTCATCTTGAATCCTGTATGTAGAGAATGTGAATAGGCACTCATTGCTTGTTTTCCTTGTGTTTGATTTCATGTCTTTGGCTTTAGGGTGAACCAGGCCCACCTGGACAAGTAGGACCAGAGGGTCCTAGTGGTCAACAAGGTTCTCCAGGTTCCCAGGGAATCACGGTTCAGGGTCCTGTGGTATGTGACCTCTTCAACTGCCTTTTTTTGTTACTTGCTCTTTGCAGTTAGGGTATGCCTCAGAAATGGGCGTCTTGATAAAGCCCCCAAAATCGTTATCTCTGTATTTACATCATCCTTACTAACAGCTGGGCAGCTGCACTAGGGATTGAGGATCACCATCTTTTTTCATGCTGACTTAGTCAATCTGGCAAAGGACTGCTTTTGTCTGGACTCTCCCTAATGTGTCTTTAATGAGAACACCCCAGTGGAGTATTCAGGCATTTTTCTTTGCAACGATCGTTGTCGCTTGTCAAGGAGTAGAGGTGGAGGCTACTGTGTGTGTGTCTGGGATGGCAGCATCCCCACGGACACGCTGTGACTGTAAGGAACCCTGTAGCACCGCAGAGAACGGGAATGACCTGGGATGTGGCTGTGGAGCAGTGGGATGCTCTCTGCCTTAGGAGATGTTACAGGGTGCCTAATTGTGTGCTTCTGGTTGAATCCAAGGGACCACCAGGAATTAAAGGAGAGAAAGGAGACACTGGAAGTCCTGGTGTGCAGGTAATGGTAGATGCCATTCCTTCTAATTGTCTCAAAGATTTGTCCAGTTTCCTTAGTAACTACTTCAATCAAGAATGAAAAGCCGTGGAGTTGTTATTGTTGTCTGTGTGGAAAATGTCTTTCATTTTGGAATGTGACCACTTTCCCAAGGGAAACTGAGTCAGTTGGTGCAAGAATGATAGACCTGTCTGGAAGCTAGATATAATGGAATCAAAGGTGGAACAACAGTGATTGCTCTGTTCAATGAATAACTGTTCCTTTCATCTTTTTTCTTATCCTTGTTACATCCTCTGTTATGTCCCCTGTTACAGGATGAATTGGGGCAATGATAACCAGACACCAACTTTACCCAGTAATTCTTATTTACAGGGCATTCCTGGTGTGCAGGGAGCTCCAGGCAGGGATGGTCTTCAAGGTGCAAAGGTAAAATACCTCACTTCTGAGTATTCATACACGGGTCCCTAAAATCCTGCTGTGAGTGTACCAGCAGAGACCCAAAACATCCATCCCTCCTAGTGCACTCAGTGCATAGGTGAACAATTTTTGTCATAAAGCCAGAGAGATTGGGAAAATAAGAAGGGATTGTCTTGGATTTGGGAAAATTTGACCAGGTGTCACCCTTCTTGACTGCTTGGCAGGTACATTTTTTTACCCATTCCTAGCAAGCTCCTGTTAAAAGCAGCACATGGAAAAACCACCTCACTGCTTCCTAGATCTCTTTTGAATCCTCTCATTAATAAATGACTGGATTTGGCTTTGCAGGGGGTGAGGGGACTAGAAGGCACAGCTGGGCCTCCAGGACCTCCTGGCCCAAGGGTGAGTACTCACTATGAGTGATGCATATTGAGATCTCTTTCTCAGCAGGGGCTGGTGGTTTCTGCTCCCAAGCTGTCACCCAGAGGTGTCAGGGCAGGACCCCTTTCTGGGCATCATGGGGAACACCTGGCACATTGTGTAGATCCCCAAGTTTCCTGCTATTCTCAGTATAAGAAGAAAATCCTTGGCTTCTTCTGGCAAGTTCCAGAGAAGCTCTGACCCAAGAAGGAGATTCTTTTGCTGGTTTTGCTTTTCTGGTGCTACTGACCAACTACTGTTGTTCGACTGTTGGTTGAGTTTGAGACACATGGGCTTGTTAGACTGAAATCAGCAGGAAGGTGTGGAAGGTTTCCCACCACACCATTTCCACTATCTGCTGCCATGTAGATAAGTGTATTTGCTGTCTGTTGTGCCCAGGATATCAGAACCTTAAGATCTGTTGCTTTACATCCACCTGCTAATTTGAAGGTACCACAGCCCTTCCAAGTTCTGTGAAACAGTTGAGCTGCACTTTGCATGGGAAACTGAAGCAAATTTGCTTTTAGGTGATGGATGGTTGACCTGATTGTTACTGATTCTCACTGCTGAATTATAAGGAATTTGGCAGTCCTGAATACTGGACAATGGAGGTTGCTCAATGCTGTCTTTGCATTAGACCCTCCCAGTAGTTGTGATGAAATCAGGTATTTTGGGGAGCTTAGACTCAATTCAGCTCATAACTTTGACTTGCTCATCGTGGGAAGATGTGGAGTTGGCAGGGCTGAGCCTCAGCTTCCCAAATACGAGGAAAGCACTGTATCCTTCAGAGTAGGCTCTGAAAGCTGTTCTGGTGCTGCCCTGAAGACTTCTTTCATTTTCACTGATCAGAAGAGTTGCTAATCTCTACTGAGCTTGAACATAGTAGCTGGAAAATCATAAAAGAAAGTATTTCTACTGGGGTTTTTTTTGCTTATTTTTTCCTTCCCTTTATGGTTCCCAAGGGCACAGAAACTTCACAAAGCAGGGATGACCAAAGAAAGGCACTTCCCACTCTCTAATCTGCTGTTACTGTTGTAAAGTATTAGAGGAAAACACAGGTCTTAAAGGAAAAGAAGAAAAAAAAAGAGCAATGTGGTATTAGGAGGCTGAAGGATAGGGTTATGCTCTGGGCTGCATCTAAATCTGAATATTTAATGAAGGATCTGAAGCCTGTAGCGTAAAAAACACGTTGTAGTTTGTTGGTAAAACTCAACTTTGCTGAGTTTATGACCATAATTGAGACAGTAATAGGAAATGATGTGAACATGACTCACGCACTACATACTCTTAACATTGGACTCATGGCTGGATGAGGTAGTGACATAAACCTTAAGGCTACAATGCCCTTGCTAGAGTCCTCTAAACTCAACCTGCTGGTGCCCCTGGAGCTGTAGGGAGATGTTAGCCTTCAACAGAAGAAGGTTGGGAAGTAACTGGACTTTTATCTGTGTCTTGAAATGAATGTCCACAGGGTTTCCAAGGAGTGACAGGCTCCCGAGGCAGCAGTGGAGAGAAGGGACCTCCGGGTGACGTTGGGCCAACAGTAAGTTTCTGCTTTGTGGTTTCAAAGAAGGCCAAGTCATGAAATAATTGAGTGGAAACAAGTTGTTCCCACGGCAACTCTTCTTTTAATTCACACTTATCCTTCTTAAGGAGATGGCTGGTTATACAAAGTCCAGGCTTCTTAACTGTTGATAAAGCATCTAACAAACTCTACCTCCCTTTGCTCTCTGTAGATTCACAAGCTACACAAAATCCAACAGCCAAACAAATTTCTGGTCTAAGATTCTGGAATAAAGCAAGAGAGTCAGCCCTGAGCTGGAGTAGCCAACGCTGGGCTTGCAGGGGTGACAGCAGGTCTAGATGTCACAGTTATTTCTTCTTCTTAGATGTTAAACCCACCTGCTATGATGGGAAATCTGTTCTAAGATTGTATCTCAGGAATTTCTGCATCCCTGTTGACAGTAGTCTGCCACTGCTGCTTTATTATTATTTGTCTTGAAAAAGAAACCAAAATATTCCTCTGAGTTTGAAGTTCTTCTAGTCACTGACGTGAGGTTAAGGAAACGATGAGAGTGTGGGAAACAAGTTTTGTGCTCTGTATCTCACTGATGTAACCCACATCCCTGTTTATTTCTTTGTTTTCTTCTGTTCTTCCTTTCCCTACACTTTCATTTTTTCCTTTCTTTCCTTGTAGGGGCTGCCGGGTCCAAAAGGAGAAAGAGGAGAGAAAGTGAGTTTTTGTGATGTTAGACAGCACCAATCTCACTGTGTCCTACGCTCAAAAGAGTGGATGTGGGAACGTGGTTTGCAAGCTCTGCTTGCACAGACAAACCTCCTGAGCATTGAATAACTTCATGTACCTGTATCTTGTTGCCTTTCCACTCGTCTGTGCTGGATAAGCTGCTGGGATGTACATAATCCTGCAGCAGTCAGGAGCTCCCTAGTGTCAATGGTAGTAATGAAGAAGAAATGCCAACTGAAAATCCATTATTTGCTCAGAAGGAAAAACCAAAAGCACTTGATGTGACCAAGTTGATCTTTTTTTTTAATGTATTGCATAAGAGGGGAATCATTTGTAATGATCCTCTGGCGTACCCCAGCACAGAGAGGATTGATGTCAGGAGATCTGCGCTGCCTTTGAAGGTTATTTTGTTGTGAGAAGTTGTTTTTCTCATCCTGATTTTTGGTTAAAAGGAAACACTGTGTCTTTCTGGGAGTCTGAGTCTCACTGCCAAGACTGACTTATGTGTATTAGGCTTCAGACAGGAGGGAGCAGCTTTTGATGGGCTGCTTTTTTCTCAAGTTAAGGCTTTGGTATTACATTTTTTAACACCATTCTCTTTCCAGTCCCATCAGCTTTTCCTTTTCTATGCATTTTTTTTTTTTTTGCAGTGGAACTTTCCTTTTTCCCTCCCTTGGGTGTTGTGTGAAGCTTTTGTTTAAGTCTGGGTAACCTGCACAGTGCTCCAGCCAGAGATGTTTATTTTATACATGTTTTTGGAAGTGCGCCGTGTCAGTTATAAATTTTCACAGACAGAGCCAGTGTTTATTTTTAAGCAGCTTTTTTGCATTTTTATCACTTTTCCCTACTTAATGAAGTAAAACTTTCTAAAGAACTTCTCGGATATGATTTATTCAGAGTAAGTATCAATATTCATAGAAGATTCAGACAAAGATAGGATGTTGTAATATCTGATCATATTAAAAGTTTTACATATCACAGAACATTGAGTTATGGACTTAGCATATTTTTTGATAAAATTTAAGAGTGAAATATACTCTCCCTTTTTTGGTATCTTCGGTAATTACTAAGACTCGGTCTGGGCTTTTTGATGTGCAAGAGAAAAGCAATTATTGATGTTTCCCAATTTCAGTTTTATGGCTTCAGAGCTTTGTGATAAATAAATAAATAAAAGCTGCATTTCACAGTAATTAATACCTCTGAAACTCAAGCTGAGAAAAAGAATGGGCAGAAAGCTATAACGCTTTATGATATTGATCCTTTTAAAATTATATTGATACTTCCTTTTTTTTTTTGTAATTAAAAAAGAAAACTGTTTCACTTTAGGGGGAACCACAGTCTTTGGCCACAATTTACCAACTCGTTAGCCAGGCTTGTGAGCGGATGATTCAGAGTGAGTATAACCAGCCCACCTCCCCAGTGTGTTCACGCCTCTCCAGCGGTGGGAAGAAAACCAAAGGGGAGACAGCACGAAGTTGCAGTGACCCAGGGAGCTCCTTCATCCTCCACCCTCTGCTGTGCTGAGCACCACACATAGCAAATGTCCCACCACAGGCTCTTGGTCCTACATTGGTTTCATTTGGTGGTATTAACATGGACACTCAGGAAACACTTATTTGGAAACCACTTTGGCACTTTGCAAAGACTCCTCCATTTCTCAAATGGAGAAGCTTGAAATTAATTAGAAATTATTCTCTTGGTGATTCATGCTGATTCCTCTTGAAATGAGGCATTTCTGGCAAAGCCCCTGTGCTTTGATGCATGAAGAGAAGCAAAAGTTTGCCCAAGGTCAGGCTGCAAAGTCATGACTCAGCTGCCCATTTTCCTGTTCAGCTTCTGGCTTTCTCAATTTGGACTGACAGCCTTTTAGCACTTGCTGATAGTCTTAAGTACTGTTTTAGACAACATTCTCTGATTTTGCCTCTTTTCTAAATTTCTCAGCCAAGGAGATGTCCGTTTTCTTTCTTCTTTCTTCAGCTCATGTGTTGAAATTCGACTCGTTCATTCATGAACATGCAAGGAAGCCAGTTCCTGTATGGGAAGAAAGGTTAAAACCAGGAGAACCAGGACCACCAGGTCCTCCAGGCCCCCCTGGGAGCAATGGAGAAAGAGGAGAAAATGGCATTCCTGGACAACCAGGCAAAGATGGGTATCCTGGAGAAAGAGGTATGGACAGAAGCATTCATGGCAGTGGACTTCACGCTCAGACCAGTGCACTAACAGCAGGGCTATGAATTTCTCTGTGAAAAACCTCCATTTTCACCTGTATCAGGCTGCAAATCAATGCTAGCTGGAGCCCTGTTGGTCATGGGCAAACGGCTACTCTGGAAAACAGAATAAGTGCCCAGACAGAATTTAAGGAAATGGATATTTCTTTGTGTTTCCAAAGTTGCCTCCTTTAATTTAATATCTAATAACCTGGTGAGGAGACTGCAAGAGACTTAATTCAGGGTGAAATAAAAAAAATAAATCAGTGAAGTGACACTTACCTCTTATTTGTGATAAGGTGCCCCAGGGCCCAAAGGAGAAAAAGGAATGTCTGGAGCCAGTGAGGAAGGGATCCAAGGACCCAGAGGAAGAACAGGTAGAGTGAACACAACCTCTTTGTATTGACCCAGTGGGGCCACCTGGAGCTCACCAGCTCCATATTCGAAGTGTCATTCAGCCTTAAGACCACTGTGGTGACACAGATTGGGGCAGATCTTCCCACTGCAACTCTGTTGGCAGTGTTCTGGATGGTGGTTCCTCTACTAGAACACAAGAGCCTGCTCCAGGCCATCTCCTCTCTCTAGCACCCATTCCCAGGGAATGAAGGATGTTCAGAACCTGAGGCACATCCAACTAGTTTTACTTTTGCTGCCCTTTTTGCATGCAAGAGCGGATGCTCAGGGAATAGAAACTCTGAAAATTCAACTCATGAAACAAAGGGGTTTTGAGTAATCTGTTAGGATTTGGTGTACTCTCTGTTCCTTGGAATCAGTGGGAGGTTTTGCGCTAACGTAGCAAACCAGGTACTAGCAAGAGAGTGTGGTCAAACATATTTTTTCATCTTTAAATTTTTATAGTTGAGATGTAAAGATACAAAAACCACTTAATCTGGGATGGATCCTGGGGTTAAGGTGATTTTTTGCATTGACAAGTAGCTGGAATTTAGATTCTCATAAGCAAGTTCCATTTTTAGCCAAGCTGGACACCCTTAAGGTCAAGAACAAACCCTCCAGTTACTGGGATTCATATGAGCTTTTCAAGCTGGCAGGTGTTATTTTTCCACTAAAAAGAGGAAAGACTACTCGGAACATTAACCAGCATGTAGGACAGAGAAAATGTAGATGTTTTTCCACTGAAGCAGCTGAATAGATGTGCTGCAGCTTACAGTGCTTCTCTTTCTTCAGGACCACCAGGAGAAGTTGTGCTGGGAAAACCAGGTCCAAAGGGTTACCCTGGGAACACCGGTCCTCAAGGTTTTCCTGGTGTCAGAGGGCAGCCTGGGCAGTCTGGGTATCCAGGGGGTTGTGATGTCTCTGGATGTTACGGGGCCGGTAGAAGAGGTAAGTCCTGACTATTTCAGCACAAAAGTTATGCTTTTATAGCTGGTTACTTCTCTTAAGCTGAGCTGAGATCTTTGTTCATCCTTTTGGTACTGTCAGTCCTGAAAGGGTCTCCTTTGCAAAGCCATCAGGATGATTCATGTGTAATTCATACGGATAACTGCCAGTTCAATTGACTGCTCCGCAGCCACCCTTCACAGATTAACACATAACTGGAGCAGCTGGAGTGATTATGGGGGTATCTTCAGTTCTTAATGTCCTCAGCAATGTTTCCATGATGGATAGAGAGGAACAATGTCTCAGTTCCTACACATACATTTCATGGAGGCTCAATTGTACAAAGTCCTGGGAAATGCATAAAATCACTGGCACTGAACATCATATTTAAAAGGGATAAGAATTAATTCTTCACCATTACTTCCCAGTCATTGATACTGATTTATTCATTTGCTCAGTGGCCTCATCTCCTCTCCACACAGATTTCATCCCTTGATGGCTGATGTGGAGGCAGCTGAAGACATTGCTTTGCCCTGGAAACCTCTGGGTGAAAGCTCTGGGCACTCCAAGAGAAGCAGCAACCTGAACACCATATGAGGTGTCTGTGGGTATTTTTTAATGTCCCATCATTTCTATATGGACAAGTCAATCAAACACTAAAGCCATCAGACAAGCCTGTGTTCAGATGAGTCATCTGTCTGTTTTTCGGCACCAGAGCCCTGCAGTGTTCAAACTCACATTGCACGTCCCACAGCAAGACAAAGACACAGTCGGAGGCACAGGCTGACAGACTTGTAAGAAAAAAGAAATAATGTAATGAAATGCTCAGAAATATCAGATAATTTTTTTGCCCTTTTGTCTGCTTGTGGTTTCTTTTTTATCACTTGTTATTCTGGTTCCCCAGCACAGAGAAAAACAGCATCTCATGCCCAAAGATGCAAATCTGCTGGAGCAAAACAGCATTTTCTGTTGGTTGACAAGGTAACAAAGTCTAGCACCATTTTGACTGTTTCCTCTTTTGGCAAAATGCTGAAGGCTTCCTTGCAGGGGTGTTATGTACACAAGCATCTCAGACAGCGTGATAACCTTCCCATGGTGTGACAAACCCACCGTTTAACCCCCTTCTCTGGGGTTTTGTGACTGTCAAGCAAAACCTTAGATGAGATAGAGCACAACCATGTACCAAGAGGAGCTGGAGATTAACGCACTGGCCTCTTCCATCCCCTCCTCCTGCACTCTGAGTAGCTACTTTGCATTTTATCAGGTAGAACACTGAGTAGCTCTGAGTTTGACTTTTATCTATATGACACAGAGATAATTGTCATGCTGCACCCCTTTCCTGATGTCAGCCACAGTCTAGTACGTATCCACAACAAACCACACAGATATTGATAAAAATGCACCTCCTGCTTTGCAACCTCTACTTTGGGCAGTGCCCAGTCACACCATTTGAAAACTGCCCCTGCTTCTGAAAACAAGTGTTTCTGAACTGTGCTTTAAAGTTGGAGCAATAGAATATTTCATTATTTTTTTTTTTTTTTTAGCAAAACCAAAGGAAGCAAAAAGTATCAGTGCTGATTTTTCAGTGATGCCAGGAGGCAAAACGTGGAGCATCGCACATCTTCCTGTGCACTTAGTTTGGATGTGCAATTTCTGCACCCACATGCAGACCGGCAGCTGGGTGTTCATACAGCTATAGCCAAATTCTGAAAACTTAACAGCAAATACTCCCACATTTAGAGAGCAGATTGTAAATACCAAAGAGAAAGAGAGCTACCTTAAGCAAATTGTGTTGTTTAGGTAAGGAAACCAGGTGTTATTTCATCTTGTCATCATAGGAAAATCCTGTAGAATTCAGGGATTTTGCTAGAGAAACATTTGAACATCATGTCAGAATTGTATGGGAGTCATCCTACAACCAAAGTCACATAAAAATTACTGCATCCTGTAAGTATTTAAAATAGTCCTTGGCTTAATGTATCTTCATTCTCTAGAAACTCCCCAAAATTAATGTTTTCCGCATGACATGCATTCCCTTTGGAAATCGCATAGAAATACCACTCTGATAGAAGTAACATTTCTGTTCACTGCTGAGCTTCCCAGAGTTGCCTTGACACATGAAATAGAAATCTTTTCAGCTTAGATGAAGTGTTACTGCAGAAAAAGCTCCAGCCCTTGGGACAGACACCCTGCGCACGTGTTGTGGAGTTGTAGATGTTTCCATTTCTACAGGTCAAAGTGCTTTTGGTCTGCATTTTCCCTCCTGAAGTAGGAAGGTGTTCTGAAAATAAGCCTACTAAGTCTGCGTTAGGTTGCATTCAGAATGGTTCTGCATTTAGCACTGGTTATAAACCCCAGTACCTGGGATAACCAGCAGATGCAAAGCAGTGGGCAGGAAGGGCAAGGTGGTAAAAGGGGTACCTGGCACAGCAGAACCTAAAATCGTTCCTGGAAACCATCACAAACTGAGGAAGGTAAGTATTCGAATGTGCAACATCTGCATTTCGCAGGTAAGTCTGCTTCCTTTCCAGGTTAAATTAGCGCAGCCAAATTCCCAGCTCTGAACTTGATTTTCCATCCATTCAAATCTAGTAACCGCAGATGATTTGTCACAGAGCTCCTTTAGTTTTCTTTATCAACTGGTTTTGAAAGTTACTTACATCATCTAGCTGCCCGCTTTGGGATTTAATCTATTTGGTAGAATTTCGAGTGACTTTTGCTTTTGCCTGATCATTTCAGGGTCAGACAGTAACAAAATTGGGTCCCAGAATGGCTGTTGATTAAGAGACAGACAACAACTTGCCCATTTATGTTCCTTAAACTTTGTCTCCTGAGTGTTTTGAGTTTTTTCCTTGAAATCATCGCTATTTGTTCCACCCAGTATCACAGAGCATATGTACAAGTTCTTTGGCACCCAATTCCTCGAAGCCAAGGAGCGTTTCTGTTGAGAGATTTTAGGCACTGAGTGTCCTAACCCAGCAATGAATGTTGCGGGTTGTTAAACAACAAAAAGAAGGATTTCAGTGGCGGGAGAATCACAGCAGCCCTAAAGGTGAGGTGAAGGGAGGCTCGGGACACACTGCCCAAGCCCAAATTGCTGTTCCCTCCTTTGCCAGTGAGCACAGAACCCAACCATTCGTGAATATTAACACCCCACGCTCTTGACTGAGCACAACCTGCTGTTTTCCCTCTTGTGTTGTTCTCCAGCACACTTTGTACTTTTCCGGCCCGATTTATCACTTTTAATGCAAGCTGTGGTTAAGAACAGTGTCACTCATTAGCAGTGCGGTTTGGAAAATTCTCTGGCGGATCTTTCATGAGTAGTGACTTTGTTCTCAAAGCTTTAATTGCTACAAATAAAACTGAGTATTGGTTTTTCTGCATTTAAACCTATTTTCTGGGTAAATCTGAATTAACCTCAGTGCATAAATGTAACACGGCCTTGTGAAATCCTACAAGTTCCTGCTGTTTTTTCACCTTTGCAGACTAATGCCTTTTCACCTCCCCTTCTGTTCAGACCTTTTTTAAAACTTTTGTCCTGATTTGCTCATCCTTCTTACTGCCCTTAAGCAATCTGTGTCATAGAGACTTTCTTTTCCATGCGGTGACATCATATCTTCAGTTTCTTTAAAGCTTCTCTCCTCCAGTCCTTAAATTGCGATAAATTTGGATTTTTATCCCCGCTGCAGAGTTTGACCCAGCTTGTGCAGCTGGCTTCTGGCAGAGGCTTGAGGACCTTCCAGAGACAGATTGTTTTGCCACAAGCATCATTTTAAGGTGTTAAATCAGTCTTGGGGGCAAGATACAACAAATACAGAGGACAAACCAGCAGCTCTGCTAACAAGCAGCTCTGAAAAGGTTTTTCCCCAGGGTTCAGCAGGTTGGCTGATGACTGGATTTAAAGGACTGGAAACAATAAAGGCATCCTGGTTTGGGATGAAGGTTCTGCACTGGGGAGAGCCCTTTGGGGCTGTCAAGGTGGGGCTGTTATAGGGAGATTTTCCTTAGCACTGGCTGTGGATTTTACATCTCCCACGTACATCTTTCTGCCTGTCTGTCTCTACACAAGTGGATTTCCTCCAGTCCAGTTTCTTGATAAATATCTAAAGAGAAAATTATCCCAAAGGGAGGTGATAGATGCTATGGGGATTAGCTCAGTGGAGAATGAGATAATATGGTGGAAAACAGTTCTGAAAACAGCTGGGGGAAAGGGGATTATATAGATGATGCTACCAGCTGGCTGCAGATAAGACACCCTACGTGCCCTACACACCCAGACAAAGTGAGTTAGGGAACCAGAACAGAGAGGATGTAGGGAAAACCAGGAAAATGGTGGTAACTGAGGTTATTACTGTCAGATTTCTGTAGCTTTGGTCTTCTTTCGCTGATGGCCAATGGAGCTGTACTGGTGAGAAAGCAGGAAACACCATGGTGAGGATACGACCACTCTTCCACGAGTGAAACAGAAAAGATCAGCATCTGTGTCTGCTTTTTGTGATGTCTTTGGGATCTCTGAGCTTACTTTTACACTCCCAGATCCTGAAAACCAATTACTTTACTCTGGGTTTCTTCCAAGGCAGCTTTAGAGCTCCTGCTGTATCCCAGCCTTTCTTCCTCACTCTTCTTCTGATGGCAGCTTGTTCACTCAAGTCCTGGGAAATCAGTTCTGAGCTGGGAACATTGCAAATGCTAACAGCCTGGCTGCATACATTTTCCCAGAGTCTTTCATGTGCTAAAAAACTCTCTCTTTGTGTTTCATGGGTTTGCAATAGCAGAATTATTCATTATTCTACAGTTATAGTCTGGTTCATGTCCCAGTTTTATTCCAGTTTCTGAACACTGAATCCTAAGGTGGGATAGCATCTTCTGTAACGACCTCCAAAACAGAATTACCTGTCCAAGAAAGAGCGGTAGGTGTTGATTCCTTAATGTTTATTTGAGCTGTAAACTGAGGAACTATTAATGCCCATGAGAAGAAATGGAGCTGCCACTGTATGAAAAACATTATGATGTGAGCAAAAGAGAGGATGCCAGTGACCTGCATTGCTGGAGCTTCTCCCCAGACGCTGATAACATCTCTGTGACTGGTTTTAGCTGTCACTTTTCACCTTGTCCTGCCAAACCCTGCGATCCCGCAGTGGCACTGACCATTCTGGGACACAACTGCATCTTTATCACTCCTGATCACACTTGATATTTTCAATGTGCTAATGGAGCAGACGCGTGTGGCTCTTTCCTCCTCCTCCTGTATGGCTGGGAAGCTCTACCCGGGGCTGCACTGCCATTCCATGTCCCTGCCAGTGGTCCTGCTCTGTTGCTGACACAGTGCCACTCTCCCCTTGAGACTCTGCAGTTCACACTGCATGCACTGGCAATAACTTTTTGCAGAAAAGGTGAAGATTTGAGATGGGCCCTTTGCTGTGAGCAAAGTAGAGCCTATGCCTGCCCCTGCTGAATTCCCCAACACATCGTCTTAAATATTTGGTTCTTAAATTTCTCCTTAAACCCTTATCAGTTCCCCTGCCACCCCCAAATCATTCTGTTCTGCTTGCTAGGGCCCCACCTTTGCTGTGCAGCCACCCTCACCTCTGAAGGTCCCCAGCCCTGGGCACAGTCTAATGGTCTGCTTTGACCATTGCTCCGAGCCCACGTTCACTGGGAGATGTGAGCAGAGACTGGAGCTGGTGCTGTGTAGCACATGTAGTTTTATGGTTTTATTGCTAAAAATGTGCCGGTACTGCCAAGCCTTCCACCTGCTCTGCTGCTCTCGGGGCTCAGGTGAAGGAGGAGAAGGATGTTGCAGAGGGAGCTCTGCACATCCATCCTGAGCAGGGCTGCAGTCTGGCGATAGCATGCCCCAGGGTCAGAAATCATCCCTCACCTTCATGGTTATGTTATCAGCACATTTGAAATGGGAAAAAGCACCAGAGAGAACTCAGGCCACCTCCGTGAGCCCAACCTCTACCCAGGTCCTCACCGCGACGCAGCCTGCAGCTGCGATCCTACATTTATTGACTAGACCTTGAAGATGTTTGACTGTTTGTTTTCCTTCCATCTCCATAAGCAAACTCACTGGCAGTGAAAAGGGAGAAATTAGCATCTCCAAAAGCTCTCTATTCTGAAAACAAGCAAAGAGGCGGCAGCAGCAGCAGCTCAGGCTCCCTCATCCTCTCTCCCCGCGCTGTGCCAGCTCAGCTCCTCGTGGAAGTGGCCCAAACCGCGGCTTCGCTGTGTTTTGGAGAGCTGCACAGATTGTCAGCACTTGGCTGAGTCTGTGAACACAGAGGTCAGTTGTAGTTTCTTAGATGAGGCCAAACAGGCTGATCCCTGCATTGATTTCTAGCCTGTATCACTCGGACTGGGGGCAGTAACTTGTATTTCAAAGAAGTCTCTTTCAACCAGATGGTTTCAGTTCCAGCATTACTGTCACGAGCCCGTGCAGTTCTCTGCTGCTCAGGGAGCCACGGGGCATGAGCAAGCCTCATGCAGCAGGGTGCCAAGTGTCTCACCTGGGGTGCCACCTACCCTAGGTTCTGCCTTCTACTGGGACCTTCTGTGCTGCCCTCCAGGCAGTGCCTGCCTTTACTGGTGCGTGTTTTCCCAAGCCAAAACTGCCCAGCAGGAAATTTCACAGTGGCTGGGCAGTCTCCTGCGTGCTGGTCCCAGCTGGGTGCAGAGGAGATGCTGAGTGCAGCCCAGAGCCCCTCAGCTGCCAGCCTGAGTCATGCAGCCACAGCAGATCCCGAGGGAAACCTGTATTTTTGGGCTATTTCTGCCTTTCCTTGAACATTGTTTAGAAGTTCTGCTTTTGAGACTTCTGAAGCCAGCAGGGAGGCACCGGGCTGGGGGTTGCTGGGCTGATCCCTCCTGGCACCCAAAAATCAGCAATGGGGTTGGGAACAATGGGTTTGGAGGTAAGAAGCAGAGGGGATGCTGAGCTGGATGGACTTAGACTCTGTCAAAGTGCGGTCACTCTCCTGCAGCTGCAAATCCATACAGAGAAAAGGCAGAAGGTAGATGAAATCTGTGCCAACCCTCTGTCTTCCAGCCTTTTCACCCACACTTCTGGCTCAGCCATGCCCTTGTGCACCCATGTCTCCCTGTGGTGGGACAGGGCTCCAGTGTCCCCCTCTCCCTCTGGTCATTGGGGCCTGTCCCTACCTTCTCATTAAAGACCCCAAAGTAAGGACAAGACATGCACAAAAAGTTGGTTTAGTTTGGATAGAACTGGGAAGAGGCCAGCTGCTGAATCAGTGGGCCAAATTTAAAGCCAAAATAAGACATGTATTTTCTGCAAAGTGCCCCTCTGAATTCTGGTTTTCCCATTTCCTTACTACAGGAATGCACTGCCCTGGATTTCTCTTTCAGCTTCCCTATCTCTAAGTGCCTTCCCAACCTACAGCAAGAGTTTTTCAGCTGAGGGTGTCCCTCTGCTATTTTGCAGCAGCCGTAGCTTTGATCCAGGAAATTCCCCTTGAAAGTGCTCCCGACATGGTCTGGCTCTTAACCCCAAATCCTCCCTTCATTCACATGATTCTCACCCAGCTATGGTCCCCAGGGCATCTGAAGGGCATGGGCCAAATTAAAATCTGTCAACACAGAGACTGGAACTGCGGTGCTTACAATGGCTGTTGGTCTCAACCCCGCTGAGCTGCCTCCAGCAACTCTTTCAGCCTTTCCAGTTCTCTCCACCTTTACCAGGTGACCACAGACCACATCCCGCACAGGCATCCCACATCTGGAACTTTATTTATCAAACGACTCATACAGGGACACATAGTCCTGAACCACTTCAGCTTGACAGGGCATAATCACTAGGCAGGACACACCGAGACCTCTGGAGACAACTGGAGCTAATTTGCCAGGGGCTGGTTTGTAGGTGCGAAGCCTCTTTATGTGCTGCTTTAGGGAACAAGCTCATGTTCTTACATTGCTGAGTATATGCCAATGAATGCCACCATGCTATGTACAGACTTTAATAAGAACTTTTCCCCTAAATTAGATGGAGGTGATGAAAATGGCTTGGCGAAACAACGCGACCTTGGAAACTATTCCCAGAGAGCTCTGGAGCAACTCAAGTGCAGACACGCAGTAAATTATTCAAAGGGCTGCCTCCATTCCTCTGCTCTTCTCCTTCCAGGTGAATTAAAATCCATGGAGTGGGATATACTCTCTTCCTTCTAGGGCTGTATTTAAATCATTCCTGCCAGCCATGGTGGGAGGAAGAGACCAACAGTTCCCAGCAAACACACAATGATGAACATCCAGAGGAAGATCCGGTCAATGACCATTGCAACATACTTCCAGTCCTCCTTCACCTGGAATGACAGAGAGGAAAAGCCAACTATTAACATTTATTTGAGATTAAAACTTAAGAAGGCTGTCAGTGCTTTGATTAAACATAGCATGTTTTCATTGAAGTCCAGAGAAAGGAGGGGAAGGTCTCCCATACATTTCGTGGTCCTGTAGGATGGCCAAGATTTATTCCATCAATTGCTGCTGTGGGAGGCAGATTCCCAGACTGTGTGTGTGTGTGTACGTGCAATTGCAAACCTTGTTCACAGCTCCCTAGGGATGATACACGCCTGTGGATAATTAAGCTCGTCTGCACACTCAGGATCCCATTCTCCACGAGCAGCAGCTGTAACTGGGTGTGTGAACGTGGCTGCAATTCAGTGTGGGGAGGGTGGGGTGAGGGGGCAAGAAATTACACATTTTCCCTTGCACGTAAACAGATTTGCTTACAGATTCATGAAGCCAAACTCTTTCTGCGAAGGGATTTACAGCTTTGGGTGAGTAAGCAGTGAAAATGAACCAGCAAATAAAAAAAGTCATCTTGCTCACCCTGCTTTTTCTCCACTTTTGTCTTGCTGTGGGAGGATTTTCCAGAAATTCCTCTCTGGGGAGGTCTAATACATATAAATATCAGCAGGAAAGACTTGTAAATGGCTATTTCATTAAGTAAGAAAGTGCATACACATGAAAACCTCTTTTATGACATTGCTGTTATTAATTTATTCCCCAGGGAGAGGACTGATCCTTACCATCTGATCAGTTTTACCATCAGATCAGGCTTTATTTGATATGGCTGTGCCCATTATAATTTCCTACCATATACCGCTTGGTGATTAACGGGCCTGAGGGCTGAAATTTGGCACGCTGCCTTGCTCTCCAGGGAAAACATCTCAGCAGGAATTAGCCCAAACTTCTTCGGTGGCTGTGACTGCAGCATGATGGAAGGAGCCCAGAACAGTAGGTGTGAGCTAAAACATGACTTATAGGAGAGCTGGCTTCATTTTATTATTTTTCTTAAGGATTTGCTGATGATATTGAAAGTTAATTTTGGTAAATGAAGCAATCCAAATATCAGGGAAATATCCATTGGTAGCAGGTGATGTTTTCAGAGGTGTAATGGCAACTTCAGGTCCTAAACCAAACAAGCTCTGAGCACTACACGGTGACTCTGAAAACTCACCTTGTCATCTCTTTCTTCATCAGTCACAGATGCTGCACTGAATTTTACCTTATACTTGGTGGGTGGTACAGAGAAACCATGACGTGTCAGATGGAGAGAAAATAAAAGCCTGGCTTCTGTCACCAAGGCTGTAACATTTTATTGAGCTGAGAGAACTGGTCCTTGCAGGTAAGGTATTAACCTCATTTTGGCATGTTGAGACCTTCGTAAACTTTGTGAATCTTCCAACATATTTACAAAGTACCTGTGGTTACTCTGTGCCTCAATCAGCCAACATTCAGCTGAAGCAGCACCAGCAAAATGAGTTCTTTAATTAAGCCTCCTGTGATTTGCCACTTGGACTGCCTTTGTTAGGGATTTATATGGTTGGTATTGCTCCGGCTCCTCAGCTCAGTAAGCAGCTTTGTTAATTGGGAGGACATATCACATTTTCACATGATTTGTCCATTGAACAAAGCACCTTGAATTTCAGAAACAGCTGAAAATTTTCAAAGTGTAAGAATTGGTTAAATATTTTCACGCAATGGATATTTTTGTTCCTTTAAAAATAGCACTGAGTTAACCAGGTCTTTACTATTCAATAGTCAAAAGGAAATAACTGAGGTTCACTCTGAAGCTTGATATCTTTTTGGGTGGGGGAACCTATGTTGTTTTATGATTGTACCATCCTTTGCACATCCATTTGTAATTAGGGTTAATAGGAGAAACAGTAACCCTTGAAATAAAAGGGAATTTTCTCACGTCAAGGACAAGGTATCAGTGGATAACTCCCCTTGGCTGTAAGTTTTCTGATCTATTCATCACTTGCTGAGAGTTGGAGTGAGTCTGTAATGCTTGCAATTCCTGCTGAGAAGGGCAACTAAGCAAGCTCTGGATGACTGTGTTTATGGGATTCACGCCTCATAATGCAATCAATGTGTAAAGAAAATCTGAAATTTACCATCTGATATCTGACTGGAAAGCTGGGTTGAGTAAATACTCAAAAAAAGCACTTTTTTTTCTTTTATCTGAGCTAGTACAACTAAGTGCTAGATCATACAAAGAAAAGAAATGAACTAGATGAGTTTCTTTTAGAGAAATGAAGGGGAGAGTGGGAGAAGAGGAACAACTTGAAAAGCTCAACAGAATTTTGCTTTCAAATGTAATGGTGTATGCATAAATGCTCAGCCCATCTCCAAAATGACGGCTGGGAGTCTGTCACTTGTTTGAAAAATCAATATCCAGCTTCAGACCGAGAGCACAGAAAGGTGAAATTGGGGGGTATGGAGAGACAATGGGGTCAAAAAAAAAAAAAAGGAGGAGGAAAAGAAAATTATCTGGATTTTTTGTTTTGTTTGGTTTTGTTTTCTGACAGCATTGTAGTATTTCCCTGTGGTCCAGCACCTCACGTGGAGCATGATCCGCACGCACAGGCCTCTCTGACAACATCTATGCAGCTGTCAACATCTGCCACCCCAACTCCTGAGCTGTATTTTGATTAGTTTTTAAGAAGCTCACTCAAAACTATTTTCGGGAACGGATCAGGGGCAAGAACCAGCTGACTCCCCCACGCCCAAATTCCAAAAAAATGAGGGAACCTGCAGCTTTTACCTGGCCCAGCTCCATGCAGGTCCAAGCAGTGGGAGCCAAGCATCCTGCCCCAGGATTTGAGTGGAGGGTTGAGGTGCTTTGGTGACATCTAATTGCCAGGACCCAGAGCGTGCAACACAGATTAGAGCAGTCCTGAGTGGTTTTATTGTACTTTGTTAAAAATAAACCGGTGAGATTATCCCATGTTTCCTCCCCCTCACTACATTCTCTCCCATTTTATTTTTAAGCTGTCTTCTTAGAGTAGACCGGAGGTGCACGCAGGCATGAGCACAGCAAGGCTTTCCAGACGGTGCTGTTGGTGTCTGGTTATTTTGGCTCGTGTGTGACACACAACTTGTTTTGCTTCTCAGTCTGTAATTAATTTCTAATGACATTTCTATCATATGCTGGGACAATTCGGTCTTACATTTTCCCCAGTGGGTAGTTGTGCTTGTATTGTTTGCAGGTATCTTTTTGTAACAAACAACTGCCTCTTGCATTTCCCATTTTCTCTTTGCTGAAGCACTTAATTAAATGAGCTATTTACTTTTAATTGAGAAGCATTACCCCCGTGGCAATGGTGCTTTAGAAAAAACAGAGGCAGGAACTTCAAAAGAAGTTCTGTTCTCATTCTGGGAAGGTGCATTTCTCTGGAAATACTACCCAAGAGACAGCAAGCTCTGTCTCAAGGGCTGCAGGTGCATCAGAGGTGCCTGCTGATAGATTCGTTGAAGACTTCCATGAAGAAATGCCACAATTTGATTTGAAGATGAAAGCAAATATCCAAGTACTGATTTTTTTCCCCAATAAATTCTCATTTTATTAGATCAGTTCTGCTCCTTACAGTAAATTTCAGCCGTAGAAGATGGAATTTTTCTTCATTGTCATTGCCACCTGGAGAAAAAAATGTGCTTTCCCACTGGACTTGACTTGGATCCAGACAGAGAAAATCATACAGCCTCAGACCGGGCTCAGCAACTATTCCCCCAAATCTGAAAACCCAACCTCTTCCTACGGTTCCTGGTGTGTTGGTGGCCCTGGGGGTGACCCTTCTCTGCCCGTTGCTGGCAGGAGGGTCTGGTCAGAGCCCTCAAAGCTGCACCTTTCCTTCTGCTTTTGATGTTCAGTGCTGTAAATAGCTTTCTCCTCGGGATAATGGCTTCATTTCAAGAGGGAAGAGTAGTGGAAGGTATAAGAAGAAAATTTGTGGCTTCTGAAGACTGTTCTCATTTTAAAGAAAGTTGCAATCATGGATTAAAATGAAAGAACCCCAGACATTCATCGACTCAGTTCTTGATGATATCAACAAGCTTAGCAGAAGGAGAATAAGTTGAAATTGGAAATATAATTCATGTTATATTCTTTCACTTGCACCATGGGGATACAAGTGAGTTAAAATCAACTGACTTCCATGGGCTTATTTGTGATTTTTTGCTTGGAGGAGAGAGTAGAGTTTAATTCCTGTGGTCTTAATGTGCTTGTGAAGTGCTTTAACCTGGCAAAGAGTGCTGGGCTGTCAGCTAGTGAAGATGGGGATTCACAGCCCATCTCTGCCACAGCTTTGTTCTGTGACCTTGAACAAGTCACCTCGTCCCCCTATTTTGGCTGTCACTCCTCAACATGATGAATAAACAGCTGCTTCCTCAAAGGGATGTTGTGAAGTGAAATACATTAAAGAACAGAGGCCTCTCAAACTACAGTACCAAAGAGTATATAAATGGACAGCAGCACTTACTCTTTTGTTGCTGCTGCTAAGTGCTCAGTGCTGTGAAAAATGCAAATATAAAGACACTCTTCATGCCCAGGAAGTCTTGCATAAAAGCACTATGACTTGCATTGACTCTAAATCTCAAGAAATAAGACTCTAAGCACTGCTGAAAAAATACTGTTTGCTGAAGGATCCCTCTAGGAAAAGCTAGATAAGACTTTTCTTTAGCACGAATACTAACTTCAGGTTATCTTGTCACTTCTTTCGTTATGCCCATAATTAGCTAGCACTCCGTATCCATAGTATTGCAGGGGAAAAGCTACAAGAGGTGTGAAAGGATGTGGCATCACCATCTCCATTAAAGAAAATTCCTTCAGCATCTACTTTCCTTCTCTATTTGTAGCTGTATTTACCCCTTCAGAGTGAGTGTGAAATCTGTCTGTCCACCCACCTTCCTGCACAGAGCCACCCGCTCCAGTGGAAGTCCACTAATGAGGAATCGCATCACGCAGAGCTAAACATACCTTGCCGTGTCCCCATGCTACTACGTGCTTCCCACATCCACAACCTATTTTGGGAATTTGCTTTCCCAGGCTCAGTAGCCAGAGTCAATACTTAACAGAAAACAGAGTATGATTTCCCTGTCTGCCAGAGACTTCTCTGTAAAGATTTTCTGCTATGTTCTCACCAGATGACTGATTTTGGGGTCTCTTTCACTATCTTAGCTGCTTTCTTCCTACCTAACAACTTTACTCCTGTTTTCTGCTGGAGAATCCTATTACTCTACAGCTATCCTGAGCATAGTCTGGTTGTGCTGCCTGCCAAAACCTCAAGAGCAGAGTCTCCAGCTGTGCCTCTAATGGTCAATGTGCTCAAAAGCCATACTATTAGGGATGACTGAGCCTCCATCAGCAAGTATACATTCCGTATAGCCCCCAGGTTCAGTAGGGTTTCCTTAGCAGATAATTTTTTACTTACCCAAGGAGAGCAGGCTAAGTTAGGATACTTACTGAGAAATCAGCATCTTCTGCTCGGAGGTGGTCTGCGATGTAGTGAACCCCTTCCACTGCCAGCTTCAGGGCTGGGGACATCAACAGCAGGTGTTGCTCTTTGGCGCTGTGAGTGTTGGTTCCTTGAGCTGGTGTTCCAGCTGCCTCGCTCTTTTTGCATTTACACTTGCACTGAGGGGGCTTGTGCTGAGGCTGCTCTTCATTTAGGTGACACCGTTGGGATGCTGGAGAGCCAGTGGATTGGCCATTGGTCTGGGAAGAGTCCTCTTGCAGGTAGCAGTACTGGATGCTCCGGGACCTACAGCGGATGCTTCCTTCCTCTGCCTTATTGGGGCTGTACATCTGCTGAACGCTTAGTGACCTGCCTTTTGAGATGGAGGTGGTCTGGGTGTCACTCAGAGGGTGGAGTGAGGGTTGTGGAGAGGGACAAGTCACCTGTACAGGCTCTGGGTGCAGCACAGAGTACTGCCCAGAAGGGGACTTGCAGATAGGCTGAGGCTTGGCTGGCTCCTCGAGGTGGGCACAGAAGGAAGATGTGGGTGATGGCTCATTACTCTGGGGGCTGGGGGAAGATGAGGTAGTGAAGTTGGGTTCCACATCAGTCTCAGACCAAAGCCTTGGTGTGTTGGTTACTTTGTGCATGGATTCAATGAGCTTCTTGCAATTGTCTTTCACTGTGGAGGGACGTTTCATGAAGAGGAGGCGGGGGACAATGTCAAGGAAGACCCTCCTCACCCAGTCAGGCATCGTGTGGGTACGTGGGGAGCGATGATGTACATTGAGCACGAAGACGGTGATGATGATAGACAAGGTAACAAATATCATGGTGAAGAGAAGATATTCTCCAATAAGGGGGATGACTAAGGAGGTAGATGGGATGATCTCTGTGATGAGCAGCAGGAACACAGTGAGGGACAGCAGCACGGAGATGCACAAGGTTATCTTCTCTCCACACTCAGAGGGCAGGTAGAAGACCAAGACAGTCAAGCAGGAGATCAGCAGGCAGGGGATGATCAGATTGATTGTGTAAAACAGCGGCAGCCTCCGGATAATGAAGGAATAAGTTATATCGGGGTAGATCTCTGTGCAGCATTCGTATTTCTTGCTGTTGTAATTGCCCACAGCATTGATGATGACCCATTCCCCACTCTCCCAGTAGTCCAGCTGGTCCACATGACTGTGCATGCTCACCAAGTCTATCTTGGCTTTGTCATAGGTCCAGGAGCCGAACTTCATTGTGCAGTTTTGCTGGTCAAAGGGGAAGAAGGTAACATCGATGCTGCAGGAGCTTTTGTAGATAGCAGGTGGCATCCATTTAATTCTCCCATCATAGAAGAGGTGGGCCTTGGTCAGGTGAGTGACTGCAAAGTCACCATCAGCGCTGGGGAGAGACAGAAGATAAGAAAAGACTTTTTGAGTTTTCTCCAAAAATAGAAATAGAATATTTACTGCCTGGATTCCAAAAACGTAGCTGGGAGACAGAAGATGTACACCATGTGCTAACGCTGGATCCATCCACTCTGTCCAGTGGTTTTTTAACTTATGCAAGCACTGAATTTGCATGAAAATGTCAGCCCTCTGCATAAATCAGGTCCTTGAGGTAAATGTACACAAGTTTTACTCAGAGCTGTCCCATAAATGCCCTGGAAAGGGTTGAGTTTGCTTTAGAGAGGTGGGAGGAACCACTATCAGGTAGTGTGGCTGCAGGCTCTGCAGGTTTCATTTTGACAGCTGCTATAAATGAAAGAGTGTTGGGTAATCATTCAGTCTTTTACATGAAAAACAGCAAGAACGTCCTATTAATAGGAATAATGAAAGTTAAACTCACGATTTCCCAGTCAGGAAGAGACCTGTCTTTTACAGTGTCTTCTTGCAGAGACTCTCACTTGGGGTCTGTGTGCTGGTATGAGACAAACTGATAACAACTCAGAATTTTATAGCAGAAAGCCATTGTCCAGACAGTGAAAAAGCTATTGTGCAAAAAACATTTCTTTTCTTTGTTTGTACCTTCTTTTCTCAACCAGGCAGTGTGGGAAAAGGGCACTGCTTTCCAGCAGCATTTTGCTGTGAACTCGTGACATCATCTGCTTCCATCTCTTTGTGGGGACTGGGATGCAAGTGAAGGAGATGAAAAAAGGCAACAGGAGAGGTAGGTACACTGGAGGTTTGGGGGAAGAAAGGCCACCAGGGAATGCCATACTTGATCCGTAAGTTCAGAGAAGGAAAGGAGACTGAGGAATCTTGGGGATGGGATCCCTAGCCCTGGAGACAGCTCTGTCCTCCACCTGCCCCAGCATTACCAGCCACAGCTCCACTCCTTCCTCATACCTGTGGCTCTGCTACAGCACTTTAAGGTGTTTCTACAGAAAGAAATTAGCTCATTAATAGATTCAATTAGCAGAAAAGGTAATTACTACCCTGCATGGCTACACCATGCCCTGTCCTTCCCCTGTTCTCAGTAAGGAGGACATGTGGATGGTGACAAACTCCACATCTGGGGTCAAGTCCATGGGTACCTTCTCTACAGCAACGTCCTTCCTCCAGGCAGTGACTATGGGATATCTACAACCTGCGTTAGCCTAACACAAAGAGAAAAACTGAAACCTCCAGAGCTGCACAAACGACATGTCTCCTTGTTCAAATAATCATCATGATGCAGGCTGGGTGTTTGAACCACAAAACTTACACCTTCTCCTGAAAATGAGCCAAGCCCCGACATCTGCAGCCTCTTTGTGCAAAGACTGGCTGAAACCTCAAACCCTCTCCCTCCCTTGATTTCTACTTGCAGAGACAGAGGATTTTTATATCCTTGGAAAGTCACAACCTGGATCAAACACCCTGGGTCAAGCAGCCTTAAAACGTGGGTGAGCTTTGGGTCGCACTGCAAATTCTTTTTCATCCTAAGGAAAATATCTGCAAGGTTGAAATCCCAACCAGAAAAAAAAAAAAAGCAGGTGGAATCTGTTTGTAGAGCAATGCCCTCAAGTCTTGCTGCAGGAATGGAGAAAAGAGCATCTGAAAAGCAGGGAGGGAATTGGGGACCGTCTTACACACCCGGCTTGAGCTGCTGCAGAGCTTGGGGACAGGGAGGAAGAAGCCTGTTGTGTGATGCCGAGTGGCAAACGGCAATGCTGCCAAACAAAAGGAGAAACTGAGCAGGGGAGGGAGAGCTTCTGCTAAAAACTTGAGATGAATTATTCAGGCTGGTACAGATAGAAAGCTCTCTGCTGCTGCCCAGCCCTCCTGGCTGGAGCCGATCCAGCCTGCAGCTGCTTTCCCAGCAAAGTCCCTCGGCCCTGTGCTGCTGCTCCAGTGCTCAGATGTGCCCTGACAGCAGCCATACGGGGTGCCCGGCGGGTGACACCTCTCCTCTTCTTCATCATCAGCAGGATGAACAACATGGGGACCATCTGATGGGGGTCCACAAGCCGCAGAATCACAGAATCATGGAATTATCCAAGTTGGAAGGGACCTCTAGAGATCACCCAGTCCAACTCCCCTGCTAATGCAGTTTTGCGCAGAGCACATCACTCAGGATGCATCCAGGCAGGGTTTGAAGGTCTCCAGAGAAGGAGACTCCACACCCTCCCTGGGCAGCCTCTGCCAGGGCTCTGCCACCCTCACTCCAAAGAAGTTTTTCCTCATATTCAAATGCCTGCACTGTAAAGCCAGATTGAGACACAGAACATTCACAGCAAGTGACCATCCAGTCTTTGTGGTTCTCAGCGGTTTTCTTTCTAAATCTCGATAGGAATTTGGAATCCAATTCTGCATTTAATGAGATCTCTGAGGCATGATTATACCGTTCATTAATGGAACAATATGTTTATAATTAGACTTCTATTACAGCAAAGGGACAACGAGCAGCCACTACTCTTTCCCTTCTGAGGTAGAGCAATATGTTAGCGGCTGGGTAAATAGCACACGTGTGTGTTTTTCCTTTTGAAAACTGCTGGAAAAGGGCATGAAACTCTTGCTAAAAATTCATCCAGGAACAATAATAATTCATGTAATTGCATTGCATTCCCAGAAATGTCTTGTCTGGAACAATTTCGCAGTCTCTGCGTGACCAACCACACGCTTCTCTTCTAGATGTAACGTGTCAATTATTGCCACAATTGATCTTCATTGATGAGGAAGATATTTTTAATTGCTTGCCTAACAAAGCCAGCCTCATCCTGGGTCCTCTTCGGCTCACACGTTATTACAAATAACACTGGGACTGTCTTCCAAGCTGGATTTTGCCATGGCAGGAGTGAAACCAAGACTAGAATTACTTCTTGCATTTGAGAGTCAGCTAACGGCTCTGAGGAGCTGAAAAACACCCTGGGATCTGCCTGCTTCTTCCTCACCACCCCAACAGCGATAATTCCTGACTTTACTGGGCACATTTGAACTTCATTGCAGTTCAACATAGAGATATCTGAGCAATTTTAAGCAGGGTAATTAGTAATGTTTTTATACATAGACTGCATCCAAGCCAGCTCTGTCATGCCATGGTGGTGTTCGCAGTTGTCGTAACTCTTCCTGCGTACATATATTTTTGCCTCTTTCCCCAAGCTTACCACCCACACTAGACCTTCAAACATATGCTTACTGGGTTGGAAGCTACACTTGCTGGCATCCTGCCCACACGAGGTGAACCTAGAGATGCCTTCATCCTGGGTGAGGTTTTCGTTCTGCTCCTCTTGACATGAGGGAGGGAGCAAATAAAGTCACTTGGCTGCCAACGGTCTTCTAAAGCCTTTCTCCAGTCTCTTCCAAGGGGTGAAGTTCAGATAACCAGCTGGAAATTAAGTCTGCAGTTATGAGATTGGGGAAAGCCTGTTTTCTGGTGGAAAGCTCTGCTGTGGGAAAACTCATTCTTGGCCAAGTTGTGCTGATAGCCCTGACCGCATAATGTGAATATTCCCTTAGACAGGAAGGTGGGAGATCTGATATGGTGGGACAGAGAAAATCTGCAGTCATTCCTTTACAGTGGTAGCACATTTTCATCTCGTTCAGTCTAGATCACCGTGTTGTGACAGTTGTCATCAAAAACCATTTGGAAGAAGGAGCGAGTGCAAGGTAAACATCACAAGAACTTGAGAATTAAAATAGTCAAACTCTCCTGATTACTCTGACCTGACAGCTCTAAAAATCTGTCAGTAATAAAGTACTGGAGCGCTTACATTTTCATGTCAAATACTACAATACAAACCAATAAAGAGAGAAGACAGTTGCTTATTCCTTTGCCAACGGAAATAGCACTGCCGTGTTCTGCAGCCTTTGATTCCTCATTTTGAGAACAAAGGCTGCTCTCCCAAAATCTTCTAAGTTTCTAAGCGTTCAAGAATGCCATTGTTTTACTGGCAGCCTTCAACCGTATTTCGTTCCATAGCTCTGCTGATGGAGAATCTTTTTTTCTTTCTCTTGCCACTTTCTATTTCCCCTGCAATTGGGAGATACATCAGCTCACAAAATTAAATGTTTTCAGAATGCATGTAAATGAGGCACACATTTATTTTAATTCCTGTTGATACACTTTAAATCCAAACAGTGCTTTTAAAGCCTGAAAATTAGCTCTATACATATATGGATATAGCCAGAATGTCCTCATTAAAGCTTTTTCCACTGAACAGTAGTAACCAAGACAAATTAGAGTTTCAAGACCCCTTTGAAGAATACATCCTGCACCATTTTGGTAGGCACTAAAGAGCTCCTTCTGCCCTGTTCAGATTAAAATACTATCCAAAAGCAAATCAGAGAATGTTTTAATTAACAATTGTTTTGTGCTAGCAAAATGGTGATTACAAATTCACAGGTTGGAAGGGACATCTGGAGATGATCTAGTTCAAACTCCCTTCTCAAAGCACGGCCAACCAGAAGAGGTTCGGGACCTTCTCCAGTTGGGTTTTAAATATCTCCAATATCTTGGCAACTTCTATACACAGCAGATGTGTCGGTGTACAACTTGGGTACACAGATGGAGGTGTCTGTGCACTGATGTGCACTTCTGTATGTCAGAAATCATTGGTAACTAAAACTTCAATCATTCCTTGGTAAAACAAGCATCTGTCTCAGAAATACACTGATGAAATAAGCACACCAAAGACAGAAGGCCTTAACAGTGCTAAATTTGTCCATTTTCCTTCAACTCTTCCCTCTGCCAAGCATTCTCATGAGCATTTTGTAGGCAAAGCTCCAGCTTCGTCCTCAGCATAATGGTAGGAGAAGTTTTTGGATGCTAACAGAGCAACAGCCCATGAGAGCGATCCCTCTTACAGATTTCTATCAGTTCCTGTATTATTGGATAGAGCTTGGCAGCAAACCTGAAAGGCATCTAAAGATATAATTCCTCTCCAGAAACATAGTCATTTAAATTCCCAGAAGAATCAGGAAAGCTTAAGTGCAAAATAGTGATTATAGACCTATAATAAGTACAATCTGGTGCAAAAATGACATGATCTGCGCAAGTACACACTCACAAAGAAAAATGTCAAGAATGTTTCCAATATTTTAAAGGTTAGAATAGGGCATATTTTGGTATTTCTCCTCCAAAGAGCTTTAAGATGAGTCAGGAAACCGGAGTTACTCCGTAAGTCTCAGTGGTTGCAAATATCATAGTATAGTTCAAAAGAACAAGCCACTGTAGTATAGTTCAAAAGATTTTCAAAGGATGCCTGCCAGATGACGTCCTAACCCAGCCCAGTAATCCTTCTTGTCCCTATTATCACTGGATGAATTTCTCAAGGTATTCCCTGCTCCTAATTACAGAAATTTGTATTTGAATTCCCTTCGTGTATGATCTTGTCTCTGATTCTGGGGGGGAGGGGGGGGTGGCTATGGAGGTTAAGGCAAGGATTCCTTTTTGGAACAGCTAATACCATAAATTATTGAGAAAAAAATTAGTAGCTTCTTATAAACATCAGGCTGGAGAAGACAAAATGCTATAACGAATAGCCAGTTGAAAACTAGCCAGGGAAACTCACATTTCAAGCTCTCTGCCCAACCATTAGGCTCAAGGACAGGATCTTGATAAATTTCAGGGTTTCTCTGTTGTATGGGGTCCAAATAGCTTAACAGAGTGGTGGATCAGCAAAAGAAAAGAAAAAAAAAAAGTGGAAATGCAGCCGCAAGATATTCCCTGGATAAACAAAAAAATTATGGTTTGTTTGGTTTTTTTTGTTGTTTTTTTTTTATTTTATTTGAATATACAGAGGAAAACTAAAATGTGCTTAAAGTCCATTCATGAATGGGAAAGTAAATCAATGCAGAGGGTTAGATAATTCATTTATAAATGATTTGGTGGTGTCTGAAGAGCCTTTACAGCCTCAGATAAGGAACAGCTGGGCTTCTTGGCAGAGAAGAAGAGGTTTTGTCGCTTCACAATTAACTCATATTCCTCTGTTATACATATGTTTTGTCACATCTAGTAGAAACTATTTACAGAGTCTTGGAACTTACCTCATCAAGCCTGAAAATTCAACAGCATATTAATTTCCCTGAAGGATATTAATTTGGTTTTAAATTCCTTATGAATGTTGACAACTACATATACTCTCTAGGCCAAACCAGCTGAGTTTACTGATTTAATTTGGGCCTCCAGAGTCAATAAATGGAAGGTTTTGACAATAATGAGCTTAGATACGAGAATAACCTCACAACAAGGGGTTGGGTTTCCTTAAAGACGTAAATCTTAAATCAATTTAAATTTCACCATTTCTATATATACCCCAAAATGAAATAAAAGAGGCATTTGTATAATCTCCTGTCCAGAAAGTCTTTTTTCCAAAGGATACCATTCCAACCAGAAACGCCGGAGCATGTGGTAAGCAACAAATAACTCACATAAAAAACCTGAACAATCCAAAGACCAGTGTGGCCACTTTCTCTTTTCCACCAAGGTCTCCTCACACAATTCCTTTGCTCTTAGGGATCCAGAATTCCTTGCACACATTTTAAAGTCCCTCTAAACAATATATATATAATATATATGCACAATATGAGACAGAGTCCTTGCTCGCCTCACCCATGACTAGTTACTGCATTTCCAAAACCTTTCTTTCTGAAACATTTCTAGCTGAGATGCCTACAAAAGGAAGCACCATCTGGTTTTGAACTTTGTGAGCTGTCATGCAGAAAAGCCTAATCTTGGTGTCCCATCATGCTACAGGTTTTGCCTTGCTTTCGCCCTGCAACCCCTAAAAAAACATGAAACTTGACTGTTAGAGCAGTGCAACTAAGATGATAATAACTGCAGCTTCAGATGTGTTTGATAGGAAGTCAGACAGAAGAGAGAGGTATATCCCACAGCAGAGAACAGTCTACACAAGACTGCATGGAAGAACATGGGCAAATATATCAGTAAAGAGATATAGAATTAATAAAAAACCCTTCCTGACTGGCTAGTGGTTGGCGGCGCCAACATCCATGTTTAATTCATGGATAAAGTAACCAATTAAAAATGCATGACAGACTCATGACAACCAAGAGCAGAATGCCTGATTATTAATGGTAAGTGTGCATAAAGGGAGAGGAGTAGCTTGGAGTTCACTAGCTGGGGCACCAGATCCCTGTGTCCCCAGTACAGTTAGACTTGCTACATGACACACCTCCTTAAATGGTGGGCAAAGATGAAAGCCTCACAACCCAGAAGAGGACAAGGAGGACCTTCTGGAAGAGCTGCTGTGGCCAGCAGATTGGCAACTGCTCCCTGGAGACCTTCTAGTTGCTCAAGAGTGGTAGTGAGCTAGGACAAGCAGGGTAGAAGGACAGAGCCTGGCAACGGGCAAAAGCCAAAGGCAACCCAGCTCAGAGGTCTGGGTGCCCATTGGCCTCTGGGAGCTGCCTTTAGTATGAAGCCCCAGAATTTTTGGTGCACAAAGGGAGACTGAGACCTCCTTCTTTAGTGCTGGGGCCTTGCTTGCAGGGACCATGCTCACCAAGGGATGCAGAGATAACACAGCAGGCTCTTGTGTACCAGCAGTTCCAGCAAATAGATGGTTTGAACCACAAAGGTCCCATAGATGATGGAGGTTTGTGTAGCACACTTTCCTTTGGCATTATGGTCCACCACAACAGTCACCAGAAGCTCCAAAAATACTAAACCTTACCATCATCATTAATTAAACAATGAGAAGGACAAGGACATTCATTTTTTTTCCAGTGGAAGCTGTGAACACCTTTCTTGGCTGCAATGTGAGGCACTTGTAATATAATATTCATGCTCAGAATGTGTCCCTGTAGGACAGAAATGTCCAAGTGCCTATGAATTAGTCATTCCCATCGGTCTAATCTCTGAAAAGAGCTACGTGAAGGTGCAGTGATTTCCAAGAGGTTTGCAATCACGCCACACCACTGAGGATCAGAGACAAGCTAATGGGAAAGATAACAATTTCCAGAGTCCCCAAAGCTCACAGTTGCCTCGACAAATTCCTCCCTCAGCCATATATTTTTTTCTGGAAAACAAAAGCAAAATCCTATCAAACTAGAAGCAGGCAACTCTTTATTAAAAAAAAGCCTGGCTTCTGTTGTGAGTGTTTTATCTGAGTGTTAGCCACGTACAAAGATGAGATTTTTTGATGCTTGAGGCAAGTGTTTTCTCTGGAGCCTGTGCTGGGGAGGGAGACGGGGATATCCTGCTTCGTAGGAGACTGGAGAGCTCTGGTGTGATAAGCTAAGGCGAAAACAGTCTTGGCACTTGAACAATCTTTCCAAGAATATCAACCAGCTCCAAAGGAAATAAAGAAAACAACCACCTGCTCCCCAGGAAAGTGTCCATACGAGAGAACATGTCCGTACGAGTCAAGCATTAGCGATCAGGAACAGATAACTATTTAAAAGTAATTCTAGAATGGTATTGAGCTGACCTGAAACCTGGATTTGTAGACATGCAGGCCTGGCATGTTTCAGCACATTAAGCCCATCCTCAGTAATTGGCTTTTCCAGTAGATAGTGATGAATTTGGGGAGAGCTCCTTGGTGAAATGGAACTGAAGAGGACTGAAAGCTCAAATTCAGCTTAATTGTGCATCTGACATGTGATGAGAAAGCAATACTCACATTCCCCATAAAACTTGCTGTCCAGAGAAAATTAAGAGAATAAAGACCTTGTGACGAGTGTTCATCATGTCATTAAAAGCACATCTGGGACAGATATTATGAGAGTCTACATGGAATCCAACCACAGAAAATGAAATAAGGAGGAACAACTGCAAGAAGCACCTTGATAGCACAGACAGAGAAAATTTGCAAGGACAGGTTTGCCCTCTGACCACAGTTCTCACACTTACTTGTTGTAGAGGACAATGTCTGGTCTCCAGATGAGCTCTGAGGGGATTCGGATGGATGTGACATTTTCGTATTCTTGAGGGTCCCAGCGTAGCTTGTAATCATGCCACTCCTGCCAAAAATGAGGCAGTTAAAGATCGAGAATTTAGACTGAAAAACTAAAAAAGAATATGGAAAAGCATATATTTTGGTCCACCCACCTGCTTCACCCACACATTCGTGGTCATCATTTGATTTTTCTCATCCTGAAATGCAAGATTGGATATTTGGTTACAGAAGCAAATGAAGAGGCCCAAGGAACTCATTACATTTCTCTTAATTGCACTTCATTCCTGTAATTACAAATCACCTCCACAATAAATGTTAAGTCCCATCATGGAAATAAAAAGCAGATGTTTCTGTCGTTTAACATGGGAGAGGGCACAGCTGCCTGATACCACGGAACAGCTGAGCCTGCACCTAAGCTATCTTGTGAGCAGACGGACTTGAATTTATTGGGATTTTTTTATGGGTGCTGATGGATGCAGCCTGGGATGACGGGGACAGGCAGAGGAAAGGGCTCCACAGCTCAGCTTTGACCTGACCACTGAAGAAAGGGGAGTGTTGGTGTGTATCTATACATACATCCTTACTCATGTGTGTGTGTGGATTACAATACTCAGCTTCACCTGTGGGCAGTGTTTCTTATTTCTTCTGTGAAAAGTTATCCATGAACGTAGGTCTGGAAATAAGAATCTTAGCAGTATTTCACTTTCTACCAAATACATGAACTTTGATTGGATGCACTATGGATGGGTTTTTCTGAACAAACCCAAGCTACTCTGCTGACATGGAACCTTATGACAATCTGGTGTATACCCACGCTGCAGTTGGTAGGATTTTTCCCCTTTGTAAATAACTAAGATGAATTATATAGGGCAAAACCTAGTCCTGGTCCCATTTATGCGTCACACCAGAGCTCAGAGCTTATGTGTGTATTTGCTTCTTTTCTCCCTTCCTTTGTTCTGGTGTCAAAACCAGCTCAACTGACAGGGCCCATTTGGAAATAAACTGCTCGTCATTAACCTCACTCTTGTGGCACTTCAACATCAATTCTGAAAGGTAAAAGCCAGGACATGCACAGCTGAGCTATGTTCCCCCCAGCCCCAGCTCAGCCTCCTTGTTGCTGATGTGGCATCAAGTGTAAAACCTGATCAGAGATACCCTCACCTGAGGATTAGGGACCAGAAGCCCGTGGAAGAAAGAGGAATGCAAAAAACATTCAAATGTGCAACAAAGAAAGGAAAAACTGTGGCTGCTTCCTCGGTTGCAGGTAAGAGATCAGGAATGCCACTGGAGAAGGCTGCCATGCCCTGGACCAAACCTTGAGCATCTTCTTCTCCTACCAATTCACAATTCAGCTTCTGAGGGCCTCCCCCACAGACCTTGCACTGGGGATCCCAGTCGTGCAGGTGCTGGTTTTTACTGGAAATTTCCCATCCTGGCTGAGTGCAGACCCTTGGTGGAAGCTCCTGCCCATCACTACACCTGAGGCTCTACCATCCTCTGGACCCAAACAGAGCTTGACTCTGGTCCCTTGGGTTTATCTTGTAGGTGGTTTGCAATGTGCTAATGACTGATTGCCACCTCCATCTGCATGGACGTCTTCTCCCGTGTGGAACCAGCCCAGAGGACAGTAGGTGATGCTGAGCAGATGGTGGTGGTATCACACTGCCTGCCCTCTTTACTCAAGGTGAACACAGGTCCTGCAAAGACATGGGTCCTGCAAACCCCAAACATGTTTCTCGGTGGCTGCTCCTGGACACATTCTCAATCTCTTACCACTTTTTCTGGGCTCTGAAAACCCACAGCACACCAGGGTGATGTAAGGACATGCAGAGATGTCAAGTTCCACATTGATTTTTGTTCCCTGCCCCGTCCTCTTTTGCCAGCAGGAGCTGGAATTTGAACACGGCTCTGATTTCTCTTTCAGACTTTTTGTGGTTGGGAGCTGAACGTTGGGTCTAACAATTGCAGTGGAGTTTGCACCAAAACAGTGTCACTGTCGGGAAGGGGGACAGACAGTGGCAGTGCCGTGGTGGTGGCAGGGGGTGTCAGCAGTCCCCAACCAGGCAGACTGGGGCAGGAGGGGATGGGAGCTCTCCTCCAGCTGCAAGGAGCTGCTTGCTAGTTGCACTTCTAAGCACTGATGTGATTTTAAGAAGATTAATTCTTCTTAAGTAAACTGGGAAAAGCACTATGAAGCAGGTGTATCGATCCCACGCTTCCACGATTCAGCAGCTGCATAATGGAAAGACTCTCTCATGCCTCCACAGACACTAATGTCTCGTCTTTAGTCTTATCAATTATTCAGGTAGGAACCATACAACTTCAACATTAGCAACTGCAAACAGCCCTGGATCCCTCAGGCTGACGTAAGAGAGAGGAGGGGAATGGAAGACCATTTTTGTGCTGCAGAGCTGGAAGCTGATGGTTTCTGCACGAGGAGATGCCACTCTCCAGCAACTAGTGTCTTTGATTGCCCTCTGTATCTCAAAACACTTATCCCAAAATATAAAATGTTGTGAAGTTACAGTTGTCCCACACCAGTAATGTCTTCAAGTTGCATTAGTCTTTCTATTATCACCCCTTTCACTCTGACACATGGAAATACAGTACACATATATACTAAAAAGTGAAAAAGAGCCTCCAAATTGCTTTTTTGGAAGATGATACTTGTTCAAGAGAAGAAAAGATGTTCATCTGCACAGAAGCACTGACCTGGAAACAGGATGTTAGGTCCAGTTTCTCACACAGGGCCAGGAGAGAGGCATGTTGAGGCTAGAAAACCTGTGTGTGTGTGTGCTTAACATCCACAGCCCTGCAGGGATGTCCTTGGGCTTCAACACCCGCCCCCAGCACACTGTGATAATCCTTTAAATGACATCAGTCCAGAGTGCAAACCCCTCTGTTTCGTACACAGCACATGCAGTTTGCACACATGTAACGTCTATTCCAGCATTCATTCAGAATCAATTATCTTGTTAATATCTGCCAGATTAGCAGAGAACCCTCAAAACCTTCATTTGCAGAAAGCTCTTCAGGCAAGCTATCTTCCAGAGACGCATAAACCGCTGTTCCTATTAGCTTGTGTAAATTAGTGTTAGTAATTATGGCTCAAATTCCAAATCAGCTGTCTGTTCTTTTTCCCTAGCCTGGACTCTCTGGCATTACCAGTTGCTCCACTGCCCTACTGTGACCAGCCCCACCGGTTTCGATAAAAAATTTGGGATTTTGCTTCTAGTAAATGAAGAATAAAGGACACACTTTGATGACCAGCTACTCACATGAGTCATCCCTCACTCCAGCAGAGCTGTCTGCATGATAACTCCTCTCTGCTGAGGGCAAAGCCTTCCCAACCCAGCTCTGGATCACCCAGTAAAACCTGTACACCCCAGTAGCCTCTCCCCAAGCCCCGTCCCTGTTAATCTTGGCCACTTGTTACACGAAAGGGTTGCACTTACAACATCGATGAGCTGGGCGATGGACAATCCGAAGCGGACGAGGACCACATCAGAAATGTTGGCAACGGGGCGCGACCACTTGTTATAACCAGAGAAGAGTTTCTTCAGGAGACGCTCCTCCGCGTGAGCTCGAGTTTCCACATGGCCAAGAGCTGCAGGGAAGGCGTGGGGCACAGCAGCATGAAACAGTCTCCTTCTCCAAGAGGGGACCCCTGTGCTAATCCCACTGATGGGTAAGTAGGGACATATGGGAGGGTGATGCCACCCTGGCAACTTGCCTCCCCGTTACCACCAGTCATTGCCTTGTATTTCTCACTCCCCGGTTCCCGATGTAGGATTTCCATTGCAGAGCAGGATTGGTCTGCAGAAAGTGGGGGCACTGGTAAAACCATTTGAAAGGCACTACATGAGCCATTCCCCCTGAATCTGGTTTAATTTTTATGGTCACTTTGCGGTAAGTTTCTAGCACAGAAATCTGCAAGGAGGAAAGAGTGATGCTAGAAGGGCAAGGCAAAACAGAAAAGGCAGCCTCCTGCTGGGGGAGAGGGATTTTGGGTCAGATTTACATACAAAAACTGGCATCAAATGCATCAGGGGGAAAAATTAAGAAAAAAAATGTCTGAAATTAATCTTTTCAAACCAACCTTAGTCTCTGGTCTTTCACAAAAACAATGGGTGAGGAAGAGGATGGGGAAGGGGGAGAGAACAAATTGGAAAATGAGAGCACAGTTTCCCTCCGTAACAACTTTAAAAGTTGGAGGCTGCGAGGAGCAGCCCTGACCCTTCAGGAATGCTGCAGGACCCCTCGGAGGTGCCTGCTGGTTGTTAAAAATTAAAGCCACCCTCCTCTCGGGGGGCTGCCGGGGGAGCTGCCACCGCTGTGCCGGCTGCTCGCAGGGGCATCCTCCGACAGGGACAGGGGCAGAAGGAGCCCGGGGCTCTCCCCGCATCCCTCCTGGAATATGGCTCCTACTTTGTCTTTAGCTGCCCTGGATTATACAAAGGGAAGCATTAGCTGAGCGCTGGCTGCGCTCTCCCCAGCCGGAGCTGTAGCCCGGAGACACATTAACACACTTTACTCAGGGAAGAAAAAAAAAAAAGGCCAAGCAAGAAGCAGGATGCTGAGCCCCTGCCTGTGTTCTCCCTCCTGTCCCCTTCCCCATCACGGCTTTAACCCTTTCTCCATCAAACCAGGCAAGGAACAGAAAATAAAAACAAAGCGCTGCTCAGCAGAGGCTGGTATTTAGGGGACCGGCAGGGATGGGGCAGGAGGATGCAGGAATAGAGGGAAATTCCAGTTTCCACAGCGTGCCTTTGAGAGGGGTAAGGGAGAAAAGAGCTCAGGAGCCGAGCAGGGGTAGAAAAGCTTTCTCAAACTTACCGGAGAAGACGCTGGCACACAGCAGGAGGAGGAGGTTTCCTTTAGAGACGAGAAATCCCATTGTGGAGTAGAGCTCAGGCTCTAGTACGCAGAGCCTCCCATCAGGGCAACTTTCACTCTCCGAGTCTCTGGATCCTCCAGCTTCATTCCCCTAAATTCCTTTCTCTTCTTCCCTCTCACCTGTCTCTGGGAAGGGATAGTAGCTGATGGTTTGTTTGTTTTTTTTTTCGCTTCTCCTCTAACTGATTCCAGCTCTTCCTCTTAGAAGGATGCTCTTCCCTGGGACACAGACACACAAATACTTGCAAGAGATGAGTGAGGGCTTCAGAAAGCTCCTGGAAAGAGACACAAAAAAGCCCAGCCTGCCTGGGGTCTCCTGCTTGTTCTTCTCCCCCCTTTCCTATGGGGTGGTTTGGCTGCTGGCTTTATTTGTCACTGCTGCTGCTGCTCCTGTTTCTACCCTTCCCCCAGCCCTTTGGGCAGCCTTCGCTCAGATTCTGCTGCTGCTGGGCCACCGATGCCCACGCCAGCCCTCGGTGGAGCAGAGAGGGAGCACAGTGTGTTTGTATATTTAATGTAGTTAGACCTGCCCACCTCCTGCTTAGGAGGAGGAGGAGAGAATCTGTGCAGTCCAGCAAACGGGCTGCGGGGAGGAAAACTTTTAGAGAGAGAAATAAAGGGGGGGATGCAGAGCCCAGCTGCAGCCAGAGGTGGTGGGGATGGGGCCATCTGGGATCTTTGTAGCACCTGAAGGCCAAACAGTTGTTAATTAATGAAAGCTGTCTGTTTAATCTTGTCCAAGTGCTCTTCAAACTCACTCCTGTAGACTAACGGGGTAATTAGCCCGAGAGATATTACTGGCCTGGGCATGTATCTCTGCTGTCGACAGTTACTGGGCTGATGAACCTGCCCATGAGAACAGGGCTGTGCTGGGCTTGGTGCTGTGCAAACATGGAGCTGAGATACAAATATTAGTCTCTGCCCACAGGCAACATGCAAACAGAAGGGGAGACTGAGGCAAGAGGTTGCTTGAATATATCTCTATTCTTGAACATACCTTAAATATACCACAAACAACCCTGTTGAAGTCATGAAGATTTATTTTTTTTGTGGAGGAAAGGGTAATTCCTTGTGTTAGCTGGAATTATCACTCCAGCCCATCATCTGGCATCCCTGATTCCTCGCACAGGAGATGTGGAGTAGAGCCCTCTCTGTTTCATTTTAAAACTAGCTTTGATATTAACACAATTACTTCCACACGGATAGCAAATGGATTTCTTTTTTCAGGCTGGGGTAATTTTGCCAGCTGCAAAATTAATCAAAGTCTGTTCTAATAATACAGGCTACATATTTTATGTATAATAATTTCCCTACTCCTGAAGCATCTAAAATATCTCCCAATATAATAGATTGCTGGTTGAAAATGGGGAGGATTACAGCCACGAGAGAAATTAGGGCTGTAGTGAGATTATAAATAACATCAGTGTAGTACCCAACTCATCTTTTCTTGTCTCATCTCTTCCTCAACAGTTGTCAGCCTTTTCAAATGACATTTTCCACTGGATGTACGGACTCCTGCATGATTTGCCTGCCTTGCTCTCAGTGTCCTGACCCTCACTGCAGCACCTGAGCACCTGTGACACGCTAGGAAAATCTTTAGTTCTCCTTCCAGGGAACCATCCAGCATTAATTCAGTAAACAGCTGATGTGAGACCAAATTAACTTAAAGCTGAAGCGTGGGTTCCATCCTGAGAGCCAGGTCTTGTGCAGCACTGAGAACCCCTCCTTCCCACAGCCAGAAACAGGGTAGCAGGAGGGAAAACATTCCTTTTTAGGGTAAAACCAGCATCATTTGGTCACAGGTTGCAACCACACATTCCCAAACACCCCTGCAGCAATCAGAAAACCCTGTTTTTTAAACCCATTTGCTCTATGAACTCTGGAGGGTGGGGGGTATCACCTCAGCTTGAATACTCACTCCTCAGCTCCTCACTGGGTCCAGAGATCTGCAGTTCCTACTGAGCAGCATTCGATGGGGAAATACTGGGTTTCAGCCCATCTAGTTCCAGCAACAAGCACCTTACAAATTGCCCAAGGCTCGTGGTGGGAAATTGGATTTCTAAAGGCCATTTTTCAAGGAAGCTGGTGCTCTGTGCAGGTCACACGTTGGGCAGCCAAACCCAAGGGAGCCAAGATCAGCTATTCCCTTTTGAAAACCTTGGCCATAAATAATACAGGTGTCCTTGACTACAGGCCCTCCTGGCAGAGCTGATTCAAATCCCATGGACAAAGCCCATCCATCTTCACCTTGCCTCGCTTTCTGTGCTGGCGAGCCAATACTGCCTTAGGATTAACCCTATAAATAATTTTGATTAAAAAAGGATTTCCTTCTTTTGGAAATTAATCGTAAATCATCATTTCCTCTAAGTGAAAGGTTTATCCCTCACCTCCCTGGCCCTGTTTTTATACGATGTGGGGAATAACCATATTTTACAGAGGTTTCTGTGCCTTGAAGTGACCTTGTTAAATCTCACTGGCTGTTTCTTTCTGCATCATTGGGCCATAACAAAATTTCCATCAGCTCCTGTGTGTATTTGGACTGGTAGATGTGCAAGGGACTTAGTCTGGCTGGGACAAAAGATGCCATTTAAAGATTTTAATGATTTTTTTTTTTTGGTGGGAGAAAGCTGCGACTCTGGCCTGATTCTCAGACACCTGGCTCTGAGCCTCCTCATTATTATTGTCTTCCTCTGTCTGAAAAAGATGTGGATAATTTGGGTAGTCCAGATGTTCACAAAAACTGAATACACATCACCCCAGCTATTGAAGATTGCAGACTGAACTAAAACAGGACTAAGGCAGTGCTTCCCCCAGGGGTTTCAATGAAATCTCAGACTTGCCCTTGGAATAAGGGCAAGCAGGAATGAGCTCAGGTTTAAGGGGTTTGGGTCATTTAGTAGAATTCCATGATTTTGCGAGGATCTGGTAACTCTGGAATCCACTGTCTTGCATTTTGCACTCTGGCATATATTTTCCCCATTTTAGCCTGTTCTAGTTCAATATGGAAAAAAGAGAAATCAACTGCTGGAAGAGGCAGAGGCACGCTGCACCAACAGGGAATCCTAGGGCTGCACGTTTCCTTTGAATTTGCCCTCTCTCTCCATGGTCTTGTCTTGGATGTCACTGCCAGCTCTCCAGGGCAAGCCCTTAGCCCCTGTTTATTTTGTAAAATGTCATCTGCATGTTTAAACTACAGAAGTGGGACATAATAATGATAATATCTCCTTTCTCCTTCTCTGTTTGGGCTTGACACAGGGGACAAAGCCAGTTAATGGAAACATCCTCTTCACATTCAAAGGTGATCTGATTTTTCTTTTCTTTGGGTCCATTCCTGTGATAAAGATTTCTCTCTCCTGTTCCTAACTGCTTTGTCATCAACAGAGACTTCAGGTGAAGCAAAAGCAGCAGGAAGAAAACCATCGCTGAAGGGGGAGAGATCTCCTTTCAGTGAAATGTGCACTGAAACGAGCAGAGCAGAGGGACCGTGTGAGGCTGTTTCCCTCCAGGGAAATCTGTGAGGTACTGCTGGCCTCGCAAGAGTGGCTCTGATTTATTCAGATGTATTTCAGATTGTCTGGGCCAGCAGAGCTTGAAAGGCATTTTTAACTAAATCAAACATTTTTACTATGTAAGAGACTTTTAGCCACGCAGGGAACCTGAGACACCTGCATGGGAGTAAACACAACAGAGGACCAAGCAAGAGTGGTAATGATTATTTCCAAAGCAGTAGATAAAGTTATGGAGTTCAGGCTTCTCCCAGGCTTCTTTCCTTCTTGGAAGTTCGCTGTGGGGTGGAGGGGTTTCCAACTACACGATACCACTGTTATTATTTCCTGGAGCAATCTCACAGCAATGATCAGACTCTGGGGACAAAGGTGGTGTCACGGCTTTACCACAATGACAGCATCCATCACGAGAACCCAGCTTTCTGCTCACCAGCAGCAATGCATCTGACGTGAGATGCTCCAAAGCTGCATCACCCACATGATTCCTTTCTAAACTGGTTTCCATCACTAAGTGCAAACAGAGCAATCAGAAAATTGGCAGCCCTTTACGTGGCAGCCCAGCCCTGGGTACTTGAGGCCACTGCAAGGATGTGTTTTCCAGCCTGGGCACCATAGTCCTGACCCAGGACAGCCCCTGTGCTCCCAGCCATGTGGAGATGCTGATATACACACTTCACAGCAGGGTAGTATTGCTAATGCAACATCTCTCTCTCCTCTCTCTGAGCTAATTAAGATTTGGATCCAAGCACAAGAGCCCTAGTGCATTAACCTGTTGTGTTGCCTTGAAATTCTCACACATTACTGAGCTGGGAGTTAAGGGAGCTCAGCACCTTGCAGGAATAGCTCCATAATGAAGCTCTGGGGAGAAGCCAGTTGTACTTACCTCTGACCAAGCTGTGCTGATGAAGAGCGGGAGGAATTGTCTCACCACCTTCATTTCCTGGCTGATTCCCACCTCTCTCTCTTCCACAGCTGTGAAGCACAGTGATGATCTTTTCCTCTGACCATTGACTTATGGTGCCAACAAAATACACTAATCCAGAAACTTCTTCTTCACTGGATTTCTTCTCTTTCCATTCCTAACTCAGGCTTGAGAATTTTTGAAGAAGGTTCATTATTAATAAAGCAACAAGAGGATTTGTGATTCTAGCTGTGCTAAAACAAAGCAACAATTAAAGTGAGCCAACTGTTGGAAACAAAAAGAAAAGAAAGCAGCAAATCATGGGCTCATTAAGGCTGTATGACTATTAAAGACCTCATCTTACAAATCAGACGAACCCCTGTGTCTTATTTTAAATGCCAGACTTCATTGAAAAGGGCCCATAAGGAGCAAGGAGGCAGCTTTTGCTTCTCTGGAGATCCAAGAAGATGGATTTTTAAATTAGAGAACAGAAGCATGTCTCTCCAGACAAGTTTGTTCTCCAAGGCTAGCTTTGGTTTCACTGCTCAGCTTTGTAGATCTAAATTAGGCTCCTGTCCTTCCTCACCAAAGGGCAAACGCTGCCCAATTTATTTGCTAAAGAAACCTGGAGTTGACTGATTGACAAATCCTTCCCCTTTTCTCTCTGTAGTCAGCAACAGATCACATCTTCCCAACCAGCACAAACCTGTCTGAGGAAACTGCATGCTACAAGTAAAGCAGAGCTTGATGAGAGGCACAGTGTAATTAACCAGATGAGGTGGCTGAATAAGTTACAACCTCCCCCGCAAGCTCCTGGCCTGATGTATTAACATGAAGTGAAATAAATCCGCTGAACACTCTGGGCTATGGACATCAGGGGCTCAGTGGTGCACACACCATATGTCCAGCTGGAGAGCAGGGGCTGAGAGCTTCTTCATCCACCTCTGGTTGAATTAGTGGAGCTCAGAAAGTGCCACCCTTATTTGAAGCCTTCAATCTCAGTGCATAAACACGGTCTAGAATGTGTACCTTGAGCAGAGGTCATTTTAGCCAGGCAATGAGAGCAGAGAAAAGCAATCCAGACCTTCTGGAGGTTGCTGTGAAGACAAAGATGAGATTTGCCAGAGACAGACCCTGCTCCAAGCTCTGTCTTGATGGCTTCAGGGGCTTCGGTTTCGTGCCCATATCAGTGTGAATGTGATCCGTGTCCTCTGTGCAAAAATCAGCATTAAAAATTGCAGTCAGTGCTAAAAACTTGGTCATAAATATTGTGCTTGGCAGCAAGCTTTGGCCATAAATATTTCCTTGGTTATCCAATAGGAAATGATAGCTCTTAAATCTCAATTATAGTTGAGGAGCAACTGGCTCACGCTTATTGGCACTGGGGTCCTGCCTCACTTGTGCAAGAAATAAGGGCAGCTTTCCCACAGCTTCTGAAGCAACCCTGAAATGATGATTTCTGGTGATTCACAGAATTCAACAGCATTTTGTTCTTGTTGAGTTTGGAAGGGCTAGCATCAAAAAGAAATATATATATATATATTTGTATATTTACTTAAGCTCCATCCAAAAGCTGCCTGCAGTAGAGGTTGTAATGACAGCTCTGTTCCAACTTCTTACTTTTTTTTTTTATCAATCTCCTCATTACTGGCTGGATTGATTCACATATAACTGACAGACAGTCAGGATGTGAATATTCCAAAGTACTGTCCAAACAGGAGAAAGGAAACTGTTTTTTCAGGAAACCCAGAGATCTGGGGGTAGCTGAGTTGCTGTCCTCCTGTCTGGTAGACCAGCTGTAATCAGGACAGCTGAGGTGACCTTTGGTACCTGTTGCAGAGTTTGCATTCAAAAAAAAGAGTTTCAGAACATCATTTTTTTTTAATGGCTGATGGACAAGCTGCAGCCACACTTGTCATACTGGCTGCATCTCTCCATCGTGCACCTGGGGAGGTGAAGAGTAGCCAAGGAGCTCCAGAAAAAGATGCCATTATAGTCTGAATTAAGGACAAAGTTCCTTTCCCCCTTCGCAGACCCCAGTGCATCTCTTTCTGAGCAACAGAAAAGGAAGTTTTTTTGATAACTGGGCTGGTAGCACCTGGTTTGTCTGCGTCCATCTCCCACGTCGCTGGTACCTTCAGGCTCACATCTTCTTTCTGCTCATTAAGACACATGCTTCTATTATTTTCCTGCTGACTGGCCTACATGAAAAGAAACATCAGCCATCTGTTACTCCCACAGTTTTCTAGATCACAAGGGTTTCGTTGATTAAGGAGGAAGTTTTTTCAAAAAAGCACCCATTTCCCACTGATTTCCAAAAACTATACTATCTTCCTCTAAAATTACAGCTTCTTTGCCTGCTTGCAAAGCAGAAGTCCTGCATATTAATAACACACCAGCCTCTACTCGGGTCCAGACTCACATACAGCACTTATACAGCAGTTATTTACAGCAGTCTGAGGAGTGGAACACAAACACTCCATTTCAAGTGCCCGAACATCTTTGGAGACCTGGACCATGCCCATCAACATACTGTCTGTAAACCACAGCAGTCTCTTGCTAGTTAAGAAGACAGTTATTTTTCACAAAAATATTTTGTCATGGTGTCTGCAGGCCTCATCCTGCCACTCTAAATACCCAATAGTGTAGGGATATTTATACCTGTGATGCTTCCCATTCTGCCAGTTGGGCTGGCATGACTACAATAAGTCCCCTCCCATCACAATGACTGTAGAGCTTGGAATTAGCATGACCGTACTTTGACATATTTTATTCCTGATTCAATTCTTCTTCATTTGGCATAGACTAACGTCCCATATGGCCTATTGTTGGACCCTGCACCAGCTGAAGGGAAAGCATCTTTGATTGACACTTGAAAATACCAAGTTGTGCCTTTGGGCTGGCTCAGGCTGAAAATGCTCTTGGCAAATGGAAATAGTCATGTCATTTTCATTTCGCTGTTCAACAGGAAGAAGACATTTTCTACACTGAGCACTATACATAAAAGTTTATTCTCTAAGGGGATAAAATATTCCTCGTTTGATCTCCTGTAGCGTATTTCCAATTGGAAACTGGTTTCGGATCAGACATTCAGCTCTGAATGGAACTTGGGAGAATAGAAATTCATTCCCAGCTCTGGCCTCCTGGTTCAAAAATCAAACGCTCCTTTCTTCACAGAAAAAAAAACCCACCTTGACCTGAACAATCTCCTGCTCAATGGACTTGAAAACCACACATGGGATACCTTCTCTCATCTGTGATGATGGAAATTCAACCAAATTCTTCAGATTGAGCTGTTGGCAGAAACTTGAAGGAATAGGCACTAGCATATTTCTTTTCTTATAACATCTCCAAAACCACAGTAACATCTTTCTTCTTACTTCCTTTGAAGTGTTCAGGACTATCCAAACCATCAGGAATAAAAGTTCATCCATTCTTTCAAATTTTGGCATTATGGATGAAAAGAGAAATGAAAAATGTCTCCCCAGACCATTTCTCACAAAAGTAGGTATGGAAAAACAAGCAGAAAATAACAAAAAAAAACCAAACCCTACCCTTCTTAGTATCAAGACTTGTGGTAACATTTTTCTTGTAATCCTGATGGAAGCATCTTGGTACAGACAGAGAGGGGGTGACTAATTTGTGGGCTGTAGGAAGAAGTAAAATTTGTGTAAAAGAAGAAAAGATGGGCATGGGCAAATTATCCCTTTCTGCCTGTTCAGGAAGTGCTCACAATAGAGTATTTGGATTCCTCAAATATTCTCAGTCGTGATCTTGTTACTGGCAGGGGAACTAAATCAGGCTCCTGAAAGAGAACAACACTGAAATCACAGATTACGTCCATTTTGTGGGAAGAAAATTTTAGTAGATGTGGAAATGTTCTGATGTGGGAAAAGTTGAGTTTGATCCCACGAATTAGGTACATATAACATATAAAACACATATAAACTCCTTGAGCAACCAACTGGAAATCTGACACGCAGCTCCACGCAGCACAGTGTGAAAAAAATAATAATCAATCAACTGTAATAGGAAATCTAAAAGGCCATGCTGCAGGGCCTAAGAGCCATTTTGCTCTCTGTAGTCAAGCATCTCCAGCAGAAGGGGTTCCTTTGGTGTCTCCTGTCTGCTGACTAGAGGATTCTCATCTTTGTCCTTAATGAAGACTCAAATAATTGAGCTGATCTTTGAATTGTGCAAGGAAAAAAGCACTGACCAATTAACATAGAAACAAGAGTCCACAAACATGAGTCATACTCCAAAAAGCAGGGGATTTTCTTAAAAATCATAGGGTTAAAACACATACGTGAGGTTCTTTTCACCTCTCTTCTGTCCCCTTCTACAGAGAGCATACACTTCCCTTCTTGAGTAAGACTTTTACAGCTCTAAGGAAGAAAAAATAAAAAGCCCTGGAGGTTCTTAGATGCTTATTTAACTTCAGTGGCTGAGACTGTCAACAAAATGTGGCAAGTCCTGCAATGTAACCCTAAAACCTGGTGGTCCCAGCTCACAGCCCTTCACCCAGCATCAGTGTCCAGCCCTCTGCATCATATCAGGAGAGAAAAGCAAGCTCAGAAAGCCCAATCTCCAGCTACATTCCAGCATGGCTTGTTCTACTCTGGAAAACATTTGTTGGAACTGTGGAAAACTTTCCAGAAACCCCACATAACTAGCTACTTTTTTGTTGCTGTTGCCAGGATTTGCGGCTTTTTATTTTCTTCTCCCACATGTGAAGGAGCTTTGGAATTCATGAGTGTGTTTCAGGGAGGGATATTCACTTCAAAGCACTGCCTCTGTGCACAGACCCAGCCATTGTTTGCTCCTTTATTCACAGAAGGCAAACACAAATGTATAAATTATGCAGGCAAAAAAAAAAATCAATGAGGCTTCTGAGGGGGGGCATTCTCTGAAACTGGTTTGGAAGGCAGAGAGCGGCTCAGCTCTGCTGCAGCCAGTGACTCATAAGTACCAATCACACCAGCCCTGCAGTTTATTAAAAATCAAGTCAGGTCCCATGCAGAAGTGATGCTATTCTAATATCGCAATCATTTCGGCAAGGTGTAAATTGCCAGGTTGCAAGGAGTGACGTTGCCTGAGGCAAGCTATCAGTTCTGTGGAGCGGGGACAGGAGGTCGTTTGTGGAAGAGACGGCACAAGAGCAGGCAAGGGAATGACAGTCTGAGCATTTCCATCAGGATCCCAACTGTAGCAACCACAGCTTCAATCGAAGACAATCATTGCTAGGATACAAGAAAATCCATCCAGAGCCATAGCAACAACTTAGTACAAGCAATTCCCCAAATATTTGAGGGAATGGTTCACCCTAGAACAGCACCTCAACTTCCTGGTGTTTATCCAAGATATAAAGGTATATTTATCTAAATAATCTATTGGGCAGCTGTGAAAAACTATTAAACAGTAAAGTAGATGCCTATATAAACAATCAGTCCCTGCAAAGATCATGGTTTAGGTGAGATCCCAAGGAGGGTCAGCAATGTTGGTCCCGACACTGGACCTCAGAGTCATGCACATCCTTTTCCTTTACATGCATCAAGTTGTGCAACCCTGTCAAGGCTCTCCTGCCCCTCAGATGTCATTGCTGTCTTCGATGGAGATTTCAGCCACACTTCAGGAAGCACTGCACCAAGAATTTAAATTTATACCCCATCTCCAGTAAAACTCTTGGGGGTTTAATGCAGCCAAGGCTAGAGATGGCCCTTGGCTGGCTAGGAGCATCCCTCGCAGGGCTGTTGAGGACAGGACCTGTCCCACGATAGCACAGTGTCTTTACCACAGTAAAGAAAGAAGGTTCTCATCCCCACGCTGTTGGCAGGATCAGTGATTCATAAATGCCAAGGCCCTAGTGCAGCAAAGGCATATCTGAGGCAGAACCAGAAGAAATCAACTGGGAAAAAAATACTTTGTTGTAGAAAACCTCCCCTTTTACCAACCTGAGAGAGCCAGACAAGCTTTCCAATGCCACTCTGACCTGCCTTTTTTAGTGTTGCCATTTGCTACCTCCTTTCTTTGTTTATTGCAGCTAAATTTCCCATCAGACCAGCACTGACCAGCACCTGATAAGGGGACACAGAACACTGCGTCCACTGTGGGATAGTATCTGTGTGTCAAGGGGTTCAGCTGACACTGAAAAGGTGTTTGCACTCAACAAGGATGATCTTTATGCCCATGGTTAACTATGCCAGAGCAACCTTGTGCTTTGGGCATCAGCTGTCAGCAGGGATGAATGTCAGGATTTGTGGCAGCCCTGAGCTCTGGAACTCCTTGTCTGGAGGTCCATGGTGCAGCCACGTGTTGTGCTCAGACTGCCTTGACCAGGTGCTGGCTTCCACCAGAGTGGCTTAAAAACCTCTGTACCACATCAGAACAGGACAATATGTGCTAAAACATTTGCCTGCCTCCACATCTGAACAGTCAGCCCTGTCCGAAGGGGAACGTGGGAGGAAATCAGGCACATTTGTTTTGAGACAAGATGAGGCAAAACGCACACTTGTGAAGATTTTCATCCAAAGGCTTCAGGGCTGGAGCCAGAACAGTACACAGGGTTGGGAACAGAGGCTGCAGGAATAGAAACAGGGATACAAACACTTTCCCAGAGCTTCTTGCTGAGGTTTATTTTATTTTTTAAAGGTTTACTTAGCGGGGAAGGCTCCACACAGCTGGTACGTTATCCACAGGACACTCTCTAGCTCCTTTGTAAGCTCCCAGGCTGAGTCCTTTTAAAAACAGCTTTTAAATTAGAATTCAGTGATGTAAAGGACAGGGGAATTTCAGAGAGAAAGATGACTACTGTAGAAATTGACTTTAGCTCAGAAAGGCTGCAAAGGCTGAGACAGAGATCCCACTCCTGCTGTTCTCAGTGACCACACTGACCCTTCGGAGCAGGATGTGTGACCAGACCCTGGGACAGTGGAAGCTTCACTGGTTCTGTTCTGTTACCAGATCACAAGATGTTTTGGGTTTTTTAGTTGTTTTTTTCCCCCCCAAGGCTGTCAGGCATTCATTAATCATAGAGTGACAGGTTACACTGCCATTGCCGTGTTGGAGCTTGACTAATTGCAGCACATTGAAGCCAAGGAGAGACTAACCGACCTGTGTGAAAGCCAAAGGAAGGATCAGGGAAACACCCCATGTTTGGTGGTGGATGTGGTGAGAAGGCATTGCCAAGGACTGGTGCCCAGAAAAGCTGGGATGTTGGTTTGGATCATAACATTTGGGGAATAGTGCTCCACATGGAATATTTCCAACGTCACCCTGCACAGGGAAGGGGCATTTCTGGATCAGATGCTGCCTGGAAGTGACTTGGAGTTGGAAGCAAGGGAATAACCTATGAGGTCTGGGCTTGGGGTGACACAGCCACTCACAGACTCTTTTTTGAAGGCTCAACTCAATGCTTGACTCTGACTTTAGCCCTTCCTTGGATAGGGATGAGCCAGGTACAGGAGAACTGTTCACATCTAGAAAGGCTAACTTGTCATACAGAGCAACACTTCCCAGTGCAAAACTTTCCAAGAGCTGTATAAATCAGAAAAAAAAAAAAGAACCACCATGGGCTGAGCACAGTCCCCAAGACACGTCCTTCAAGGCACTGGGGCTTACTGAGAGCCTGCACTTGGGAAATCCAGGGCTGAAAGCATCTCCTGGGAAAGCTGGGATGCTGCTGTGCTGCTACCAAATACCATCCAAAAATCAGAAAGCAGCCAGCATCAATCCTGGGGCACTTCATTCCTGGCAAAATAAGACCCCATGCCAAGCAGGGCAATGACTCCCACAAGGATCCACATTTTTAGGTTGTGGTCTGCACCCAGATGGTGCCAGCCACAATCTCCTTCCAGCTCACACTTCTGGGAAGCAGCTGAATTTCCCTCTATTTCCCAGATTTGGCACTAGCTTCCCCCCACTCCTGGCAGGGCAGCCCCTTTTCTTTGGGCCCCCATTTCATTTTACCACCTCACTTCCCCAGTTCTGTTCTCCTGATGGAGGATGCTGCAAATGAAGGATGCCACACATGAATAGGGTTGGGAGGGAGCTGGCCTTTAGGGGAAGGGAAAAATGTCAACCAGAAAAGTCTGAGTTGGTTAAGTGTGCACAGGGGAGGCTTTATAAGTCTAATTAGAGGTAATCAGAAGTCCTCCAAAGCCATCCACCAAAGCCCTGTTGAATATTTATTGCCCTATTAGGAACTGTTCACAGGTATTCTCCAAGATGACTCATGGTTTTGGAGTGAAAGGCAGTGATATATGTAACTTTAAAGCAATTCTTTTTCAGAATTATTGTACTATGGCACTTGTATGATTCTTTTTTTTTTTTTAATTTTATAGGGAAGGACAATGACTTTTCTCAAGATGCATGAGAGATGACCTGACCTTAACAGAAACAGTGGTTCACCTGCTATTTCTACATTAGTTTGGAGATACACTGAGGAATCAAGATGTTATTTGCACCCAGGGCTGTGTGCAGCATTCTCTGCAATCTCAGGGAATGCTACTGGTCACATCAATCTCTCAGGAGAAGGGAAAAGTTTCTGGACCCAGAGCGTGCAAGTCAAACAGTGATCTGCACTGCACAGTCACGGCAGCTGCAGATTTAATGATGCTTGCGTATTTGGGATATGAGCCCTGAAACCATTAGAAGAGAGAAGGTAAGGCTGAATAGTCCGGTCTACAAAGGTAGGGTTTTGAAAGTCTTTAGTGATACCTGCCTGCAAAAATGCTACGAATGAAGAAAACTTCCTGAGCTCAACTCTCATTAGATTTGCTTGTGAAATGCCCTTGCTTTAATACTGCATATTGAGGGAGACAGAAAAAACATCCTATTTTTTAGTATTAATTCTAATCTAAGTTTGTAAATCTGATATTTGCAGGCAAAGTCAAAAAAGACATTAAGAAATGGCAAGGAAATCCAAATATGAAAACATGTCAGCATCATCTTTAAAACCTCGTGATTTAAGCTTCTCTCAGGATTTTTGAGACACTAACATGGGTTTGCAGAACAGACACTATGCACAAGTCATTCTTCCACCCACCCAGCATCATGTGCTGCCCCCAGCAGAGGCAGTACCTGCCCAGTCTACACTGGAAACTAGCAGGCACATTCCCACGTGAGAAACACTGAACAGCCAACACAGACAGGAGGAGAGGGAGGGAAAGAAGTTTAACATCTCCAGAAACCAAGGCAGGAAAGAAAGTTGCTGCAGGGCATTTGCTGTGCAACGTGATGGGGTGGGATTTCAGTGGCTTTTGTACTTCATTTTAAATGCAGTGGATGTGCTTTGGAAGTAAAGATCATTTACCAAAATGGTTTTTGTGCTCCTGATCCAGAGACAGGCAGAGGTGACACACAAGGCTCCGCTCATACAACAGCTTTGTTTCAAATACTTCCAGTGCTGAAATTGCTGACATCTCATCATTCAACTTTGGTTAAAATTATGGGACTCATGTCTCTGAAAACATATAGGTACCTCGAATATTCAGGCTTCATGTAAGAAACAAACAATAAAACCCCCAACAGCTTAGCCATTGACCCCTACACAGCATCTGTCCTTCCAGGGAAAAAGAGCAGAAAACCTCATGCACACTCCTGGTTACACAACCCACAAATCAAACCTCCTTTCGACATGCATCTCTGGAAGACACACAAGATAAATATAGAGAAGGCAGCATCTCAGCTAATTAAGCTCTGGCAAAGGTGAACTGCTGAAAGTTTAATTAGCTGGAGCACAGCTCACCAATGTTCCTACTGCAAGGGTGTTTAAATCAAAGTCAGCTTCATCTGGATCTAATTTGTGATGTGCAGGAGCCCAGAGGGGCGACTAGTCTTTCACCTTTTGTTGGTAAAGGCACATCATCACAAGCTTAGGAAAAATAAGCCCTAACGACATCATTAAAGCTCCTCTAGGCCACATGTTTTCATTTTTCAGTTAAAAAAAATCATTCATCTGTTATTCAGCTTTACATTACACCTGTTTTTACTGAATATATTCAGCTCAAAAATCCTATTGCTCAATTCATTTTGAGTTCCCGTCCTGGTTTAGTAGAAGAACGCTTACGGAGGGGCAGCAAAGGGTCATGGGGCATTGGGTGACTCTTCTAGTGAATCCCACCATATGGCATCTAACTGGAGATTACCCAATCTACTGGTTTCCGTTTCCACAACCTGAGCTTCTCTTAGTGACATTTTAAACAGAAGATAGACTAGAGTTTTCCAAGAAAGGTGGAAATCTGAGGCAGGGGAGAAGGGCTGTAAGTAATCACTCCTGATGGCACATTTCACCTCATAACCAGTCTGAGCTGCTGATCCCAGCCACGGTTCTCCCCAAAGCTGGAGCAGGACCATTTGCTCTCCATCAGCAGTCTGGTGTGGGTGCTGCCACGTGCAACAGGGAAACTTCATAAATCAATACGAGTGTTAACCTTAAGTCTCTAAGCCATCATCCTTTCTAAGCTAAAGTGAAAATACTAGACATCAGCTGAAGACTCTCCAAAGCTTGAGAGCAGAACTGATCAAATGCACAAGGAAAAGAAATAAACACATGGCAACCATTAAAATTTGCAAATTAGGTTCTTTTACTTGCTGTGTCAAAACTTTCTTCTCTCAAAAGCATAAATCTTCCTTTGAGAGTGAGGCATAGACTGGGATAAAAATTTCTGGAAGCTCCCAAAACCTTTTCTCCCCCTCTTAAAGAGGAAGAGTCCACTGCTGGCCACCAGCAGCCTTTCTTTCCTCTTCCATGGTTATTCCAGCCAGTTACCCTCACTGCAAAAGCACTGCCTCCACCTGAGACTCCTCCACTGCCCACATATTTACAAAGAAATAAGATAATGGAAAGTTTCAATGTGGTTTCTAAACATTTATCTAGATTTGACCTCTTTCTGCCTCTCTCACACAACCCACTGTGCTGCTTCCCTTCTAATACTGTTGTGCCTCTTTCTCTGTCACGACTCATCCCACAAGGCTCTGAGCCAGACGATGGGAAGCTCAGCAGAAGCATCCAAGGAGAAGGGAAGGTCAGAGACCATCATCACACTTCTTGGGTCAAAAACTGATAAACAGGACGTCCTCTGGTTCAACATTAACAATCATTTTCCATGGGTAGAAAACTAGCATCTTTTATGAAGAAATAGACTCCTCAGCAGGACAGACAGTGGCTGTATAAATGGATCAATTTAAATGTACAGCAGTAAAAAAATATCTTCCCTCCCTCCTTCCTTAGATTTAAAAACCAAAAGGGTGTCTTAATTCTGTCTATCTCTGTCTGAACACGACAGCTGTTTTGGTCTACCCATATGCAAACTCTTACCCCCACACTAAGCAGGAGCTAATTGGAAATGGTTTGCCATGGATGATTTAAAAATATTTTGTCCAAAAGCAAACCTTGAGAGTCTGAGGCTGTCCTAGACTTGAGTAATTATAATAATATTTCTTCCCTCTAATTTAATCTTATCCACAGTCCTTTGATTCCACAGGAGCATCTTCCCACCAGTATCATCAAGCAATTAGTATTTTTGCTGAAACTTGTTTATTCATACTATACTTTAAAATGAACAGAAGGTATGGCTTCTTAAAAGAAAAAAAAAATCTTAAAAAAATAGTTTAGAGACAAACAGAATATGCTAGTAGGAAGGAATTACACAGTGCCTGGAAGAGGACAATTAATATCCTCTGTGAAGCTGAGCAAGAGCCACAAGATTCATTTGTGTCCTAACAGGATTTTCCTTTATAAAGGAAAACATGAAATATAAATCAACAATTGACATTTCTCCTTGGGGAATAACAGAGAAAGAGTGACACATGACAGATGGCAGAGAAGTGACAGTACACTTTGCAGAGATGCTCAAATCATTTGTTGACAAGGAGAGTTTGAAAGCTTGAACAAAATGAGATATTTCTGCTCACGCATTTAGTCAGCTAGCACTTAACGGGTTTTGTGATGAAGGCAGAGAAACGCTATTTAAAGTTTCTGAAGATCTGAAAAAAAAAAAATAGCTCACGGATGATCATTTTCTTTAAAGTCCAAGTTGTGAAAAAATGATAACGCATTGGCATAACATTTTCTCCAGGATAAGACTTGAAAGCCAGCACAGGAAATAGGTTAAATAAACATTAGTTTACTGTCATAAGAAATTATAGGTTTGCATTTTCCCTAAAGATTTTTTTATTTTTAGGCAGGCAGTAGAAACTCTTTCAAGCTTCACTTTAAAATCCCATACATTTATATATATATATACACATCATACAGACGTGTGCATATATATGTAAAATATATCTTATATGTAAATATAAATACATATAAAACACACACATATACTTTATTTATTGTTTTGGGGGTTTTTTTGGTTCTGTCCACCAAGACCACTGCAAGTTCCACAACTGTGTGAAAATTAAAAGGAAGCAAGTTGGTTTTGAGCAGGACTCTGGGGTATTTTTATATTCCTGTTCAGGAGCTTTGACCGGCTCCACATGAGCAGGACTCTAAGCAGATGGTTTCAGAACTGATCTTGCCTTAGGACAGGTGAACAGATGAAGCATTCTTCCAAGGTCTGGAAGTTCATGTCTTCCTCTCTGTTCCATGGACACAACCCACAGAGTAGGTGCTTCCCAGAGGTGTTCTTTCAAGTGTAGACAGTGTAAGCCCTCTCCCTCCCTGAGTATCTTCCCACCGGACTACTCAGGCTGTCCTCACACCTTCCTCTTCCCAGCAGGGAGGTTCTGCCATCCCTTTCAGCCACCTTTCCATTTCATTGGATATACAGCAGCAACATCTCAGCCTGATCTCAGGGAAAAAGGCTTCTAACAAAACCTGTCAGCTAGAGAATAACCCCTGCTGTCATCCCTGGCCTTTCCCTACAGTCAATACACATCCTCACACACCGAATGGACCTCAGAGATAAAAAACAGGCTAAACACTCACCAGGAAAGCACAAACTCTTGCCAGCAAATGACAAAACCCAGGAATTCTCACCTCCTGACTGTATAGAGACAGGTTTTGGAAAGCACCCCAGCATAACATATTTTGGGGGGACAAAAAGCAAGGGAAGAAAAAAAAAAAAAGAGTAACCTATGCTGTGTTCTGCTAATTTTCAGTTCTTTCCCCGAATGCTCTGGTAGCTTTAAGGAGACTTCATTTCTTGAAAATTATTAAATCTGTGTGAGATCTGCCAGAGTTGGGGTTTTTTTTCACTGGAACCACATTTTACCCAACTGGTTTATTTGGTATGGTGTGGATGCAGAATAGAGATACACTAGTTGATTTGCTCTTTTCTTACTTAACAAAAGCCTCAACAATTTATTTAGATAAATCTGGATGAGATAACCCCTGACAGCCCTCACTTAAGGAAGGGTATTGAACAAACCGACAGAAATATAAGGTGTCATTCACCAGCCTCGAGCTTACTATGAGGTGCTAGGTTTCAATTTTGCTAGAGTCTTGGCTTTAAATCATTCTTCCATTATCTGTTTGCTGTGATTTAGGAAGGAAAAAAAGCACACTTCAAAGCCCAGCCTGAATATTGAAGAGGACTTGGGCAGCAATAGCTGAAACTAGGTCCTAAAACCAGCTAACCACGCTTGTGGCTAATCTCCTTTGGCATTCCAGCACAAACAGTATTTGCAAAACATCTGAAAATTTAACCCACACTTTGTCAGCGCCCAGGCCTGAAATTTCAATCAGGTACCAGCGACAGATTAAGGCTGGCTCTGATGGGTTGGTTGATCTGTTCCACAAGCTCAGCGCCAAAACCAGCAGATGATGGATGGAAACCAGTTCAGCTGTTCCCTTTCTCATTACATTTAAAATTGCAAGTGACCAAGAACAGACTCCAAACCCAACATTTTTCAGCTTTCAGCAGAGGTCACCTGCTCTCTCCAGATAGAAGAGAAAAATCTTTTATCTAGTTACTTTAAAATATGATGTGCAGTGAGCTAGAAGTACCCAGGAAAGGGACAGTGGGATGTCCCCATGGAGACCAGCAACGGGTGGGTTCTCACTCAACAGTCGTATGACCAACCTGCTTGTCTTCTGCAGAACCATGCAAGTTTCAAATCTAACAATTTAACAAATAGTAAGGAAAATGAGTAGCAGAAATATTTGGCAGTCTCTGCTTGAATCAACCTGGAGTCTGGAGTGGATTTAAATTCTTGAGAAATGTGGGACCTTCCTCATAAGAGGATCATCTCCTCACAGGATCTACTGCAGAGCAGAGTTTGAGGACAATGCTCCACCTCTTTCAGGAGGATGGAAAGGTTTTAGCAGGAAGGAGTTCATTGAACATGTGCTAACTGGGAGGTCTAAGTTAGTAAAGTTAACAAAGCTTTGTATGCTTTAGAGATATGCATAGGGAAAATTAGGCTTTTTAGGGTCATTAACCCTAATACCTGTCTGGTTGGAATTATCACACAGAAGAGATTTCTGTACGTTGTAATATTTGTTTGGAAAGCTTGGTGCATTTCAAAGAGAGGACCACATTCAGGTTTGAGCTGTTGGTTCAGGCTGAGCCAAAGAGGATTCCTAATTTTTCCCCTGTTGTGCCCCAGCTAAGCGGGGGCTCAGTCTTCAGCAGACGGATTTGCTGAGGCTGAGGGTCATCGCAGCAGGGAGATAACCCTGTCCTGCAGGAACAGGCCATTTTACATTGATCATCAGCCATTCCCTCACACGCAAGGACAGCATAGCAATGAGTTGCTTCCACCCTTTCCTCTCCTTTAAAATACTCTATTTTTATCCCAGGGACTGCTTCACTTCTAAGCTCAAAAAAAGAAGTTTTAGCTCCACCTGTGAGATGAAGCATCTTCCCAGAAAGCACCGGGAAAATCACCTCAGTAGGGAACCATATATTCTTTAAACTGTCAGACTGGAACACCTACTGCTTAGCACCCATGTGGTAATGCTGCTGACTTAATCTTTTAGGATAACTCTCAACACTAAGACATGGTTTTCTACGCAAGCACAGAAGTCTGGATAGGTCTTCTCACCTGTGTGTTTGACAAGAGACTTGAAATCTAACTGGAACCTTAGTTTGCCTGACACAAGCCTTCTGTACAAAGTCCATTTGTACTGATTACACCCATGGAGAAGGCAAGGGAAGTGATACTCCTCCAGTTTTGTCCCAGAAGCTGCAGAGGGATTTTACTCTCTCTCTGTTCAGTAACGCTGAGCACAGGGCACAGAAAAAAAAAAAGAACAGAGACAGATGAACTGGAATAACACACAGCCCACAGGTGAGGAGAAAGTCCTACCTACAGCAAGGAGAGGCTTCTCCAGCACCCATACAGTTTCAGAGAAAAATCCATTAAATACCCAGGCTGCTAATTCCTCAATGGCAGAGGTAAGATTATATTTTGCAAATTAGGAAGAAAAAAACCTACAATTGAAGCATCGTTCACTCACCACACAGTACAAGGCAGGAAAAAAACAGCTCCAGAACCAGGTGAACCTCTTCTAGAAAACACGAAAAGGACAGATGCATGTTGGGCCCTAAGCTCCTATAGGAAGGCACTTAACGAGCACAAATTAATGCAAATGAGGTGACCTTGTGGTTATGAGGTGATTGTGGAAGGGAATGATTGCTGCTAGGGAAAAAGCTGCCCTTATAGGAAAGGGTGAATGCTGGCTGAAAACTCACATGTATTTTCATAACTTAGATTCATTTTCTTTTACTTGTTATTTTAGGCATCAGGCAGAAGAATAGGTTGAGCTTCCTATTCGACCTAGATCTGGTCTGTTTCTCTTAACTTTTCAGTCTAAGATAAGAAAAAAGGAAGGGCAAGACTGGAAAACGGATATTTCATGGGGAACAACAGCTTTGAGGGCATGAAATTAAGACACGAAAAGGTTGAAAAGATGAAGTATAACAATGTGGCTCTTCTACTTTCTAAGTCCCTACTTGATAGTGCCCAGCAAGAGGATTCTGCCTTTTCTACTTTTGCAAGATTTCTCCCTAAAACCCCTCTTCCCAAATATTTTCTGTTTGCTACAAGTGAAACAAGGAGGAAGCTGGTTCCCAGAGCTGCAGGTGTCTCTTTCCTGGTGGGGTCAGGACAACCCGAAGCCATGGAGGAGGCACAGGCACCAAGGAGAAAGCACTTAAGTTTCTAGGGATGGACTGTTTGGAAGAAAATAAGTGGTACTTCAAAGAAATGGGTGGATTTACGGCAGGAAAGAACAGACTCTGAACCCCTGTGCTTGTGGCTCAGCATGAAGTTGTGACTTGGGGGGGGAGTCGCTAACAAAAATAGAAAATTACCATCGCTTTTGCTGCTTTTCAGCAGCACCATCAAAGGAACAGAGTTGGGAGCATCTCTCAGTCCCGACAGCCTGCTGCACGCTCTGCCTGTGTTTACTGCAGGAATAATGACTCCTTGTCAGGACTAATTCTGTAACCGGAGTGACAACCATTTAAGGGCTGAGTGGTGTCATTAGATGTGGCTTGCACCGCTCTCCAAGCTACTTTTGCTTGCAATTTATGCCATGTTGTCTTTCAAGATGTGCGGGCAGTCGATGAGGGGAGGAGGGAGGGCAGTGGGTTCTCTATTTTCAGAGCTTTTTAACAGTGCTGGGGCAGTGGCAAGTTAAGGCAGGCTGAAGGTTTCACTTGAAGAGGCATGGAGAAGGGAAGCATTTTCATGAGGTGTGAGGAAGCAGATCCCAAATCTACTCTTCATAACAATATGCAGGTCCCCAATCTCCCCCGTGTCTCTCAGCATCAATGAACAAGGTCTCAGTGTGAAATAAGCTCTTTTTCTGCACAGCAACATTTATGGTTTCTTGCACACCCAGAGGACTGCTGGATTCCTGTTTTCATATCACTCTTGTGTTGCATTTTTAGACCTAGCAGTACAAATTTGCCCAGGGTTTCCCTCCTGGAAAAAAAGGGCATTGTTAAGCCCATTGCAAATATACTTTTTGACTGATCACTTAAAAAAGTTGGTATTCTGAAGTATACTGTCACTGGTCAAATATTCATCATTTATCATTGTTCACCTTGGAAAATACAGGCAGTGGTAGCTCTCAGATACTCACGTCTTAGTAGCTGGCAGGATTATTTCTTAACAAGAGCTTGACTTTGATCAAGGGCAAACAAATTAGGGAAGCAGAGCAAGCTGCTGTTCTAGCTGGAAATGTAGTTACAGTTTTCATTTTTTTGGGTCCGAGCTCTGGCTCTCACCCTGAAGCAGCAAAGCAGCCTGGGGTTTGCTGGAACAGGAGTCTTCCCATGTCATCTGGACTGGCACAAGCTTTGCATTTGTCATCCTGTCAGTGGGATAACAAGGTTTGCTCTCCCTTTGGGCAGAAAGAAACCAGCTTAATGGGAAAAGTGGAAAGGGTAAAACCCAACCAACCCCCGAAGCAGCCTGGGCAGGACCCCCTTGGCTCTGTCTCAAGCAACACTCACCACAGGTTGGCATCACCCTCTCTAGCACTGCTGTGTAACCTGCAAAAATCCTCTTGGTCACAGCAGTCAGAGAGTTGGCCGTGTCCTGACCACAGGTGTCAGGCAGCATCAATGCCCAGTTGAGTCTTTGCCATCTATTGGGCAGCTAATTTGTTCTGACAACAAATGAAGATGTTTCCTTTTCTTCCCCCATGGTTGGCCATTCCTTAAAATAACATATTTTTTTCAACAGTCATGCTGAAAAATGGCTAAAATGAGTTGAAACGACTGAACTGATTTGGGGAAGGTGGTTAACCTCATTTAATTGTATGACACGTTTGAGCCTTGGTGCAGTGATACGGTCTTATGAATCATATTCCCACGGGATATGAAGGAGTTGCACCAGTTTTATATAACAACATGCTTTTGGACAATAAATCCCCCATGTATTTTATCTGGCTGGCTTTACTGATTCCAGCAAACACTGTACCTGACGATTTTTGTGTATTTTGGGAGGATATTTGGATTCATTTGCACATGCAATTAGTGTGGCTGATGTCAACGAGAGCTATTCTTAGCAAGGGGCAGGGAGACTGGGATTTAAAATAAATACACATGTGTTAGAATTCCTGTCAGTCAAATATTTCAGCTCTAGTCTTGGCAAAAATCAGAAGGCAGCAGTGAATTATTATTTTCTTAGTTGTCAGACGAAAGCTGGAGTTGTACAGTGCTGAAGGTAAAGGGTGGAAGAGAGAGCTGCTGGGCTACCTCAGCAGCACCAAGTTTTTGCTCGGCGCTGATAATTGATGGTGCTGACATGCCATGGACAGAAACCTGAGGGCAGGTCAGCCCCGTGAGGGGAAGGACGTGTCTGAGGGATGGGAACTGTGAGGTCCACGTTACTGCGAGCGCTGACGTGTGTGATGGATGGGCAAGAAGTTCAAGTAAGTGTAATGATGGATTATGAAAGCTGTCTCGACTGTGGGAAGAAGAATTGCCCAGGTACTGAAAGGAGAAACATCCAGGGTGCTGCAGGGAATGGAACCCTTTATTTGTGTCACTGGAGCCACGCCAACAGACTGTGTTTAGGATCTGCATGTCAGAGAGACTCTGCGTTGTCCAATTTCCTTTCTGTCTCCTGGACAGTGATTGATTTACTGACCTTGAGTCTAACACCTCGCCCCGTGAGCCACCTAGAGCCTTCCCTGCTCCCCTGCTCTTCATCTAGGCTCTTGCCTTTAAGATATCTTTTCATACATAATCCAGGAATGTTATTTTAATTCAGTACAAAATAACAGTTTTATGCTACTGCATAATGTAACAGGGGCTGAGGCAGGAGGTAAGTCTATTGCAAGGTACGTAGGAATATGCAGGTGAGGGAGAAACTCCACTATTCACTTATTTATGACTCAAGAGGTAAAAGACAGGGCTTTGCTGTTTTAGGCACTGTCAAAACATGCAGGGGAAAAAGTATCCTGTGTAAAATAAACCTCCTGCCACTTCTGAGGAGGTTCAGTGGCCCCAAAAGCTGGTTTTCTTCCAGCCCTGCTGTGAGCCCCAGGCAGGGAGGGAGGGCATCTTGCTGTACCCCTGCTTTGGGTAGAGATGGTGATTTGGAAGACAAGAGTTCTATGGATTTTCCTAGGGGAAAAGGAAGCAGGTAGGAACAGAGTTCTGACCATCCCAGTGCAGAGCCCTGAAACAGCTGGTTGTTGAAAATAGTGGTTGTCCTGGTTCTACCTACAGATCAAGCTGTGCTGAGCCATCAAAGGGGGGTCAGTCCCATCCAGATGTACCCGTTAGGCGCTCTCTGTTGAAACGCTGGGTCCTCTCACCCCTCTCAACACAGTCTTTTGCCTGTTTGGTCTTAATCACTTTGCAGTCTCGTTGTCTCTTACCCAGCTCTCCTCCCCCACCTCTTTCCTTCCTTTCCCTTCCTTTTTTTCCCCATCTTTCATGAAATTTGTCCCCTCTCTCATCTCCCCTTCCCTCTCCCCACCTCAAATTGTCCTTCCTTTCATTTCATGATCATTCAAAATCCTTTCTGACGTCTGAGCTTTTGTTCTGCTCCCTCCTCACCCCTGCTGGGACCTACGCTGCCTTTTCTGTTTACACGCATGTCTATACAAATTCTGTGTCTGACAAAGCGTAGAAAACTGCCCCTCTGAGACCTGTTTTCCTTTTGCCGAACAGACTGTCCTTTATGGCAAAATAATGACTCAGCACCGCTGGGGGAGAAGGGCTGTATCTGCTCCCCAAGTGAAAGAGGGATGCAGATGAGCCGCCCAGACTTTAGGCTGAATCTGTGCTTAGAAGATGATCTGACATTAGCAAATGAAACCAACAGTGAGACAGGGAGATGAGAAGGAGGAGAAATGATCCAACAACAGAAAATGAACTTTTTGATTTGTTTCCCTCTCTCCAGGTGCACCAGGGGCTGGATCACAAGCAGTTGCTCTGGTGCTCTTGCCCACAAACATGCATGCCAAGAAGTTCCTGGTGGTTGCCCCATTCCCTTTGTGTAACTTGAAGTGTAATCCCATAATAAAAAGAAACTGGAGCATTTTGAGCTTTCACCCAAGTGTTCTTGGATGGCCAGTTGTCTGCTTGACTCCAGCATCCTTTATCAGTCACTTTATGTCATGGCATTTTGCCTTGGAGACAACCAGCTGCATCTTTCAGCACTGCCCCACTTGAACTGGCTGTCAGTTTCTCTCTGACTCGCAGCATTTTATTTTAAGCAAAAGGAGTCATGAAATATTTATCCTTTTTTTTTTTGTTTTCTTTGAGAAACCAGAAATTGGAAGCAAAATGTAACATTTTTGCATTTCTTTTCCACTTCCAAGTCTCTGAACCGCCCCATTCACTCATTGGGATGAGAGGTGCTCAGGAGCAATCAGCAGTGGCAGGTGCAGTCTCACATCACAGATACTGAGATTTCTTTGAGGGATGAGAGTGTGGGATCCTTCCCTGATGATGCTCCTGGCAACAAAAAGATGCTCTCACCTTCTGCCTGTCCCCATGAATTCACCCTGCCCATCTCTGTGTCCCCACATGCCTTGTTGGTTCTGCTGGGGTTCCCCAGCATCAGTTCTGGAGATGTAATCGTATACTCTCTCTATGGATTTATACTCTTATGCTAAAAGAAGTAGCAGAACCTCCCATCATGAATTTGAGAATCAGGAAACCATCTTCTCATTGTCTTCTATGCAACTTCAATGCTCTTGGCATCCTTTAGAGATGGATTGCCCTAATCTGTCACCAGTGGGAAAAGGGTGAAAGCCCTACTAGAGTTTCTTGGGAGCCCTGTATGGGGATATACTGGGAACAAGCTGATTTTGCCCACACAAGATAATAATAAGCCCGTGGGAGGAGGCGATTAGTGGAACAGATTCAAAAGGCACCCTGCTGCGTCTAATCTGTCTGTTGTCATTCTGCTGCTGCTGTTAGGTCTAAACAGCCAGGGAGTGAGCTAGTTGCGAATTTCCGTGGGGTTTATGTCAATCTTCCGACTTTTCATTTTAATAGTGGTTTTTTTTTTTATTTATTTAATGTATAGTGTTGGGCCTGGCTTGGGTTGTGGATAATCTCCGCTTAGAGCTTTTTGATCCATTTTCCAAAAAGATTATTTTAATCTCTTCCTCCCTCCCCCCAGCCCGTCTCGCCACACCAAAGGATAATTATTTATCCTCTTGGCTCACCTCGCTTCCACAAGGCCACCGTTTAATACTGGCCAGACGCTTGGGGCAGAGGAGACGGGGTCAGGTTTTGTACAAGGGATGCAATATGGCACAGCAGCAACGATTTGAGACAGGAGGACAACAGGACTAAATCCCTATTTAAGTAAACTCCTGCAAAACACAGTTTTCTTGCTTATCTGTACTCCGGGCCAGGCAAAGGCCAGGTTGACCCTGGCACAGTTTCGAGCAGTCCCTGGGATGCTCTCATTTGCTCTGACAAATTGTTCTACCAAGCCAACAGAGAGCAAGCAAAAGGGTAAAACCTTCAGGTAGAGCCAGGCAGGTCCACAACACCCAACTTTGCCTCCGCTCTTGAAACTGTACATGCAAACCAAAAAAAATAAAGGCAACAGCAAAGACCTTCTACCACGTCAGCTGTTCAGTTTTAACATCACTTTGAGTTTGTTCTGGAAGAAATTATCGTATTGACATTCAGAAGCCTTAAACTGTCCCAAAATGTCAGTCAGTGTTATTTCCTTCAAAGGCAGCTCTAAAGCCACGCACTGGAAGTGGTTGGGCTTGGTCTTCAGGCTGATGATTAGGGTGAACGTCTCCAATCTTGGGCCACACAGAGATGGAAATTGTGTGCAGGCTGATAAAGGGAATTGGAAATCTCATCAAAAATATGATTCAGGGTATTTTCTTTTCGCTTTCTCCTCTTCCTGCTTTTGTCTTTAGCAATCCTCCTCTTCCTACTCTCCCGGTCCCAGAGGGTAATTTGTCTCTTCATGGCTACTTGAAAAGCTTCAATTAGTGAAGAAAGGTTCTGGCCCTGTATTTGCAGCACTTCCATTTCTTGGTTTTGCTGAACCCCTGTCTTCATGGAGATTACACACTAATCTTAATTAGGAAATGGAAGAGGAAAAGAGGGGCTTTTTAGCCTGCATTATTCAACTTTGATCTGACTCATTCCCTTTCATTCTGGCAGAAAAACATTTCAAAGACTTCCAGGAGCCTTAGTCTAATGGCATTGACCAGAGGCACTGTCAGTCTTGCTGAAGAAGAGAAAACTGCACCAATATTGGCAGTTTCTTATAGAGAGTAATAGTGCCCTTCTTAGCAGCTAGCTCTGATGAGACGTATTTTTAAATTTAAGGTCATATGCTTTTCCTTGGGTGGTTCTCATTTAAGAGTCTATAATGCATCTCATATTTTGGTCAGCTTTTTAGTCAGTGAAAGAGAAAGTTTCATGGTCTCTTACTTTAGGTTTCACAGACAGTTATTAAACACACTTAAATACTCAATATTTTTAAGAAACCTTGGGCACTTTATCCTTAAGAAGGAGTAGGGACTCTACACCCAGCCTTCCTTCCTTCCTTCTGGTATGGCATTGACATCTTGAGTGGATTTATTTACAAGGTGGGCTGGGATGGATTGTCTTATCCTGCTCATTAATATTTATTTAGCAAGTATTAGAACCACAACCAGCTTAACAGGAGAGGGTTGAGGTTGTTCGCCATCTTTCTGGAAGGTGATGTTTGAATTAGATATGTAAATTTTGTCATGGGTCACTGATGAAGAGGTCACCACGTCTACATTCAGTTAAGTTGTACTGCAAATCTTCACAGTCTCTGTCATTATTTTGGTTTTAAGAGTGAATGGTATGATGGAAATGTACTGGTGGATGCCTCTGGTTTTTATGCTCACGCTCGTGCCTTGCTGCTTGGGCTGTCATACCGATGTCCTCCTCTCCAGGCCATGTAGAGCCCTCAGCAATAATACATTATTAACATCTTCTTTCTGGGCACCAGCAATCAAACATTAATAGACTCATACAAAGTGCTTCAGTTCAGATTACCCCGTTCTTCCTCCTGTTTTGCTAACGGGAGTTGTCAATATAGAGCACACGCTGAGCTGGGAATTGGGCTCAGCGTGGAATTTCACCATGAAGTCACTGTTGGGGAAGGGGAAAGTTTGGTGAAGTTTCATTTCACCTAGGCAAAACTAAATACTTGTTTACTGCAAGGTGGAAAATCCAGGTTTTTCTAACATGGGAAACATGGGCCTTTGACTGAGGGTTAGTTATTAAAACAAACAAAACAACCACCTTGGACAGGATACACCCTTCCTTGGCATGTTCTTGTTAAGCAGCCCAGATAGTTTCTCACTGGAATCTCCCCCTACCTCTATTCAAAATAATACTTAAAAAACCCTCAAAGGTATGAGATTTTCAGAAGCTGGCAATCCTCCCCAACAAAAGCTCTCATTTAGTGCTAACAATTCCTCTTGATTTCCACAGAAGAAGACCTGGGGCAACTCGAAGCATATCTGAAAGTCTTAACCCTGTCTCCAGGAAAGAAAGAAGTTTTACAGTTGGCTAAACTTTCCCAGTCCCTCAGCCGTCTTCCTTCTTTCACAGGACACAAACGTCTCCTCCCTTTCAATGCCAAAGTGCTGTTTTTTGGTAAATAACCCAAGCCATAGTGGCAGTGATGGGGAAGAAAAGTCATGTTTGCCACCTTGCTGCCCTTTTTCTTAATTACAAGTAATTCAGCATTGCAAATATAATCACATGCAATAAGCAGACTAGAGTGAGGAAACCAGCTTCCCAGGCTGTCCAAAATGTGGAAGATCTCATCACTCCAACCTTAAATTTTCTATCCTGGCAAAAATGGCCCAACAGCATCCTTCAAGGGACAGGTTAGTACCAAGGTCTGATGTAGAGATGCTTGGGCAGTTGCAGAGGCTGGGAAGGAGGCCAGGATCAGCCACCTGAAGGGTTAGCCAAGGATCCTATTTATAGGACTGTTCTGGTAGCAAATGAAATGTGAACCCTGCCTGGTTGGGGCTGAGGGCAGAGTGTGCCCAGAAGGGCCTGTGCAAAAGCCTGACTTCCCAGGATATTGTCAGAGACATATACTGAGCCGTGTCATCTCCCACACCTTCAGCAAGCTGTGCCATATTCTCTCTGTTGCATCCGTGCAGCCATATATGAATAAAATATCACATGAATAAATTCATTCGACCTGTAGAGCTTTATCTGATTTGTCTGACATCCCGAGAAACCAGCCAGTGGTGTATAATAAAGAGCTATTGGTGCTTCAAAGGACCTAGGTTAAATAAATCGTCTCGCTCGAAAGTAGCCTGAGATTTTACTTCCTTTCTTTTTTTATTTCAACAAGATCCAACAAGAGGAGAGATAGGGAGAATCCTCAGCTTGTGCTGAGTTTTAGATTAGTTCCTGTAACACAGGAACTCTTAGTACATTTCTAACTATAGCAGGAGAGATTTTACATTTTGGAAAGGGCAACAATGAGTGATTCTAAATGTAGCCTGGCTGAAGATGGACAATTTGGCAATAAATAGATTTCCAAGTTGTAACGAGGAGGAAATAATTGATAAGGGGACGTGTTTACCCTTGCAGAGTTGCCTCAAGAAAGGAGAACCTGCTTGTTCAGCTTGGGCACATTGGCACACACTGGAGGGGAGGAGAAGGGACAAACCCATCATGAAAAAGAGCAATATTTTCTCCATTTCACCTCCTGAATTTGACTTCAGTGCAACATCTGGGAGAAAGAGCCCTGATCACCCTAACAGTGACAGATGCCATGTGCTCAGTGGTGCTCCTTGCACCAAGCATTCGAGCATTGAGAAGGTTTCTGTCTTTCATTCTAAAGAGATGGGATTCCCCCCTACTGAATGAGGCACAACCAAACCAGGTTTATTTCTGCCTCTGTAATTCAGCTCCTTCCTTTGTATTCCTCCAGGATAGGATGCTCTCTCTCTCTCTACTCTCCCTAAATGCCTCATTAGCTTCTCATTCTATTTTGCTGCCTTAGCTGGCTTCCAATTTTCTTGAAGTATCATTTCGCTCGCCTCAACTGCTCCAATCCCTCTCTGTGTCGTGCAGAGCATAAGCAGGGCCAGACCATCAGAGACAGAAATCAGCAGCGTCCCTGTGAAAACCATGAAATTCAGCTGCTTTTTGACAATGTGTGGATGTGACAGAAAGATCTTGCTGGAGCCAACCGAGGTTTTGATACACCTTAGATTGTGTATGTCAGAGTGACTCAGAGCCTGTGGAGGTGGGAACAGCAGTTGGGTACAAATAAAACTTTATTTTTTCTTTTTCTTCATTTTCTTTGCTTAAGGAGAAAGAATAAACCCAAATCCTTTTCAATATTTTTCTCCTCATTTTATAATTCCCTTTCCCATTAGGATTTTTTTCCTCCAAGGTGTCAATGGGGGCATCCTTCACAACAGAATACCAATCAAGAGGATTCCAGTTAATTGTTTCATGCAAATCTGTTTAAGCTGAATGAGTCAATCCACTGAATTTTTCTTTTTCTTCCCTTTTGCTTCTTCTTGTTATGGGTTGGTCAGTACTTAAGGGATGGTGTTGATAAGCAAATAGCTGATTAGGACTCTAGTCACGTGCCATCTGGAATGAAAAGAAAATACCAAGGAGAAGCGAAATGCAGATTTAATATATCCAAAGGAGGAAACCACTGCAGTGTTTGAATGGGTCTTTTAGGAATGACTGGGTCTGCAGGGACTGCCAGGCAGGGCTGTCCCAAGGATGGGGATGAGGACAAAGACAGGGACAGTCCCTTTGCTGCCTTCGGTTGAGGCAGATTTTGCTTTCCCTCCTGATGGGCTCTGGCTGCGTGAGCAGGAGAGGCAGAGCTGGTTTTGCAGCATGAAACTGTTGGCACTTCTCTTTGAAGTGTTCAGTGAATATAATCTTGTTTTTTCCAGACCCTTATCTACCTCGTATAAACTAAGGATTGGAAAACATTTCAACCCTGCTTGGGAAGGTGTGTGAAGGAGATTAATACATCTGTTTTTCTGCGCCAAGATGGGTCCTACCTCACTCTTCTGAGACAGGGTTTGGGTCCTTGTGCTCCAAAAAGCTTCCAAAAAGCTTCCCAACTAAGAGAGTGACTGTGACCCATGAACATCTGAAGGTAACCTTTGATTGCAATGAGAGCATGCCAAAAACAAGCCATTGTGTGGACAAAGTCCTCTGAGCTTGGTGAGGTGCAGAGTGAACCACGGCTCAGGGATTTGGTACCTTTGGTAGAAAAGTTGCAGCCTCCCCCTTTACCAGAGGAATGTGCCCAGCTACAACATTGGGACTAGGTGTTCCAAATCTCCAAGAGAAGAGAAAGCTGCCCTTGGGTTCAGGGGAGAATGCAGCAAGGCAGGTACCTTGCCCTTGGACCTGTTTAAAAGAGAGGGAGATAGTCTTCGCTTTTCCACAATCCACAACTCCGCAAAAGTGGCCATGAAAGAAGAAATCCACCTTTTTGTGGTTTTCATCATATATTTAAGGAAAGACCTCCAAGGTGGTGGCAGCAGCCAGGTGTCTGAGGTGGGGCACTGTAGAAGGGAAGGATGGAGAGGCATGGGCTGCAGTTGGAGCCCAGAGACAGCGGAGCTATTCTGTCACCAGAGGCTTGATCAGGGAGGTCAGCATCGTTCCTCCAAAGAGAGGGAGGAGCAGGCACAAAGAATGGGGAGCCTCTGTGAGCTGCCTGCCTGCAACAGATAAGTGTTCTGCTGGATCGCTCTGCCTGACCAGACAAGGCTTAAAGGATAAACGCAGAGGTTTTATGTTCAGGTAACTTGATGCACATTCAGAAACAGAGGAAGCAGCAATCTCAGCCAGTGATTTTCTCCAAGGTCTCAATGCAGGCAGGTTTTCTGTTCCATAAACTTACATCTTAACAGGCGAAGGAAGAAATCTGTGCTTTTTTTTTTTTTATATGTGTGTATGTGTATTTTTGTATTTCCACTTCGAATAAGTATTTGGACAACTTATCTGTAATAAGCAGCTCTGCTGCCTACTTTCTCTGCCCTCTCCCACCCAGAAGATCTCAGCATCTCACAGCGTGAAGGGTGGATGGAGAAAAACTGCTGTTTTTATTTTACAGGGAAGAGACAGACAGAGAAACAAAGTGATTGATCAAGATAAATCTGTGGCAAAGCAGAGTCCCCAGCCCCAAATCCTACCTTGTGGGTTATTCTTGCTCTGTATGCCTTTAATAAGAACAGATTTGGACCTAGAAATCAGGCTACATTCATGCTCAATGTAGCATGAAATCCTCCAGTCTATACAACATCTCTGGAGATTTGGGTTGCTTGTATGCAAGATCTGGCTTTCAGTTCTGGCTCCTGATTTTAATTTCCTATCGTATACAGGTGCTTGGCTCGGGAGCCTGCATTGCTGCTGGTCCTGAATGCTAATTCCAACCACGCCGTATGAAAGAGCTATTGTGAATGTGATAAGGAAGCACTGAGAGCTAGTGTCAGAGTCTCTGCTGATTGTACACTGATACTGCTCCCTCGTTTAAGTGGAAAATTAGCTGGAAAAAATCATTAAAATATGGTAGACGTTTTCTTCAGGCTCTTCTGAGAGCTGCTGTTTCTTGATGCATTTAAATAAGGTCTGTATTCCCTGTGCCCTTGTAATACAGAGCAACTGTCTGTCAAGAAGTACATGACTATCTGCTATCTATTCTCTGCTCTATTGTAATTAAGGCACCAGGAATGTTTACGGGATTTGGGCCCTTGCATTTAATGAGTGTTGGACTTGTGCCTCCATTTTAATCAAGAGTGGGACCAGTTACTATTAACGTAGGACTCTGGATGCACATGGCTGCTTACAGAGTTAATGAAGATAGATTCCTTTCCAGGAATAGATTACAAGCCCAAGTCCTGCAACCACTGACTCTGAGGTGTTCTTGGTGAGTAAATCATTGCAGAAAATCATGAACTGCTGCAAGATGACAGAACTCTGAAGAACAGCAAGAACTGCCCCTGCTGAGGATACCCTTGTGGTGGGAAATGAGTAGGAGACCAGTGGGATTTTCTTGCTTTGGATTAAAATTGGGCTGGATTCTAGAAAGCAAAAGACAGCAAGAGATGATTTTTGGGCAGCACCAATAATTTTGAACTCTGATGAGCAAATTTGTTCCAGGCATCAGCCTACTGAAGCCTTGATGTGAGCGCTCCCCATCCATCACACCCACCAGCATCTGTGCCCTCAGACACAGGCTCAGTCCCTCGTTTGTCACAGTCTTCCTTCTTCTTGTGCCCCTTCTGCCCTTTACCTGCCCTAATGTATGGATCTGTAGCTCCATGAGTCTCCAGCTACAAAGTGAAGATAGTGATAGTTCTTGCTTACTTAGACAGTTCTCAGGCAAATCACATCTATTATGCATCTGTGCATCATTTTGCACAGTGGTGCATGATGTTAGTTAAGGGTTCTTGGATGCAGAATAATACAAATACTAACTGAGTGGAAAAATATGGGAAAAGAGGACAATGTGAAGAGCAGGGATAAAACGCCTGAGGTTTGGGATTTCAGGCCCTGGCTGGCACGATCAAGAGCTGGCAATGGTTTTTCCTTCAAGCCGGAGGTTGGATTAGAGTCTTTCAGAAACCCTTTCCAGCCAACACTGCTATAATTTGGTGATTGCTAATATAGTTAGGACACTCTGAATTTTGTTATTTTTAAAACAGAGCAGTTAGGCAAGTAAACCTGTGTCTCCTGAGATTCATGTCTGAATTGCATTGCAAGAAGTATCTGTGGTGTTTGATCTGTTGTAAGTCAGTTCTGCAGCCCGACACCTGAAGGGACTGTTTAAATGGCCCGAAAAGACTGGGTGGGTGGACGGAGGAATGGATGGATGCTCCAAGAAAGCTCATAAGGGTCAAGCTCATAGGTGAAGCCAGGCAGAACAGCCTCCTCTTTTGATTTAAAACATGAATCTAGGATTCTGAGTTAACAGGAGGGGCAGCAACATTGCATTTTAGGTTGAGAAACCAGGATTTAAGACACCTGAGACTTTTTTGGACTCCTCTGGTTAGCCCTGTAATGCTGCAGATGCTGTGTTGATCCCAGTACATGTGGAGAGGAAATTTCAGTGCGCTGGTGACTCCTGGAGATTTTTGGGCTAGATATTATCAAAGTAATTTTTGTTTGTCAAAAGGTTTTTTTTCTCTTCTACCCACAGGGAATGAATTTTGGCTTTTGACTCGGTTCCTTGGGATTCCCACTGAGACCAGTTCTGTCAGCTGTATCGCTGCAACAGGACTTGAATGCAATTGCTCTTGGTGTGACAAAATAATGGCACACTCATTATCATAGTCTGATATCACACCATATTGTGGCTCTCAGGATAGCAAAATATCTCCTTCCTCTAGCTGTCTGCCTGAGTTATATTATTTGTGTCCAGATGCTATCATACTGGACTGGATTGTGCTGTCTCAAAAAGCACTAAATTAAAGCTCCCAAACCACTGCTTACTGCCCAAAACCAGTCTCCTACTGCCATGTTCAGTGCTTATCACCCTATGAAAGGGAATAGCATCTTTTCCCGTGATCCTGACACTTGACAAAACTGCTTTTTTTCTTTTTATTTTTCATTATTTGCTTTGCGTTATATTGTGTAGAGAGGAAAAGGGAAGGGCTGAGTGGAGGGGTACTGATTTGTTTCCATACTCCTACCCTTCATATCAGCATGGATAGGTCCAGGGTGCCAGCTAAAATGATCCCTTGTTAGACTGACTTAACGAGGGAAGCAAATACATTTCACCATCCGAAGGCATGAAAACATATATAAGGTTTTCTACTCTGCTCAGCTGGAGAGCTTAAATTTGTAATGCCATAACTTGATTTCATTTGATTATGTGCTCATGTGATTTGGCAGAAAAACTGAGAAAGGAGAGTATAGCACTTGCATTTGGGTCCATACAGTTTAGATAACCAAGTGCTCTCTCTATTTTGATAAGAACAGCCACCACTGGGTCATCAGCAGAGTCAACTTTGTGTCTCCCGTTCAGCTGCAGGTTTCCCCTGCAGAGCCCTCAGGCTTCTCAGGGGGCTGTGAAGTCTCCATCCTTTCATTCATTCAAAAATTGGTTACAAAAGGGCCTGAGCAACCTGGTTTGACATCAAAGCCAGGTCTGATGTTGTCCTCCCTGCTTGGGGAGGGGGCCTGGAGCAGGAGGCACCCAGAAGCTTCCTCCAGCTTCACAGCAACTCTGCATGGAGTCGAAGGGGGAAAATGAGCTGTGTTTTCCTCGGGAAAAACACTCCTTTCAGCACTTCAGCAGATAGACAGACAGGGTCTGTATAAATTACAATGTCAGGAAAAGTTACCAAAGCATGAAATTCCTTCTTCACCCTGAGTATATTGGAATTGATTCATTCTCATGAGAAATGTGCTCATGCTTGGCACTAAATCCTTTCACTTCTCTTTCAGTCCACACTGAAACACCCACATGCAAAAGCTGATTTTTATTTTTTCCAATTTTTTTTTTTTAATGTGAGTTTCTGTGCAGTTTTGTAGTGACAGAGGGACCTGGTAGTTACAGTGGGTTATTGCAGTAAACACCCTTACAAGAGGGAGTATTGAAATACCCTTTAACTTTCCATCTTGCGTATCTGTCACCATACTATGAGTAAATGTGGTAGGCTGTGTGCCTATCCTTATTTTCACATGTGAACTGGATTCTGCTTTCAGGCAAATCCTGTGTATATAGAACTGGAGGTAGGCTGTCCCTTTGACAACTTCATGCTCTGGGATACTCTCACACTGAACTGTGTGACTACATTTTTCTGGCTTTATCCTAAACTTCCAAAACTGAAGAGAATTTTTTGCATAAATACATTTATGCTAGCTGGTAGTAACCCCTCTCTCCCTAACACATCAATAATATGATTAGAATTCCAACTTTTAAAGAATTTTGGAAGAACATGATATGAAGACAGCCCAGTGTATCATCTTTCATTTCTGTGATATTCTCACAGTGTTCTGTTTTCAAGCAAAAGAGGGTGAGTCTGTTTGATCATCTAGAATGTACCTTATTCTTGCAGTAGGATAAAATGCTTGGAAGAAGCTAATTCATGCTGAACGACCAGCTGTTCTTACATGCCTTTGAGGAAACAAAATGGTTTGATTACAGCTCCCGAGCCACAAAACCAGGAAATAAAAAAAGAGATTAGGAATACAAGCCTGCCAGAAACTGTCCTTTCCCCAACGACTGGTTTATGGGAACCAGGCTCTTCTTTGTTGGGACAAATCTTGGCAGTGTTGAGGAGGGCAGCAGCAGCATCATTTTACAAGGTGTTTCAAGAGCTGCATGTCCTGGGAACATGGGCAAAGCTCCCAGGGACAACGCGGAGTCTATTGCTCCTGTTGAATTGCAGAGTTAAGGAAACGCAAACTCATTTCAAATGCAAGTACCAAGGCAACAGTTTGCATTAAAAATTAGCAGCTCTGAATGTCAGGGAAAGAGTTTTACAGGCTTCATCTGCCTCATTTCAGGCAAGGTGTCCAAATGTAGGCAGGCTGCTATTTCCAGAAATCTGAGCTGGAAAGGGAAAAGTTGTCTGGAAGGGGTCTGTGATGATTTCTGTGGGAGCAATGACCTGGATAGCTCTGATCTCCCATGAGAGACCTCTGCAGGGAGCCTGGGAGGGTCCCAACGAAGGACTGCAGCAGCAGAAGTGGACAGAGGATGTTCCAAGCTTATGGAGACAGTGAAGATTGAGAGGTATGATTTGAGAACTGGCTACAGACTTGCTGCAAAGCAGCAGCAGAAGAGGAGATGTCTGGCTACACCACAAGGCTGCAGTTTGAAAAACAGGAGGATGAGCCAAGATTCATGTTGCTTTGGAAGAAGAAGGTTCAAGGGTCTGGCTCAGCCTAAGACCTGGTCCTTCTCCCTCACATGCTGTAAAGTCTCTTCTACTCTCAATTTTTTCTGGATTTCAGGTTAAAAAGAAAAATAAACACAGCTTTCAAATGAAACAGAAGATGATGTTATCTCAACAGCCATCACTTGCCAAGTTCTGCTCTGGCACAAACGGGTCCCTTCCATCTGGTGTGCATTTCCAGCTCTCTAAATTGAAGTTCTGTCCATGTGATCCATTTTCTGTAACAGAAAACTTCATGGGCCATTTCTAGCATCTCCCTCTGTCTCTCGGTTTCTTGGCTGTGCAGGCAACAACAGGATTTCTTCTGCCAGCACAGGCCATCAACATGGACTGCTGCATAGTGTCTGTATTCAGCACGGGGGCTGAGACCCATTTGTGGGTCCTTGGGTGCCCCTTCAAATAATACAACCTCAAGTGAAACAACATCTCCAGCACAGAAAGAAGTTACGAGATGCAAAATGCATGGTTCCTCCAAGACACCATGCTCGGATCTGGAGGATAGGATTTAAACCTCTCAAAATGTTTCAAAACCCTATTCCTGTTTCTTTTCGTTTTGCACCTTGGCCACCACTACAGTTAATAATAATTGTGACTGTTGTTATTACATGCATCTTCTTTAAAAGAAAATTTTTGATTGAAGAAAGACCAAAGGCACTCGATAACAGTTTCTTTAAACTGTGCAATTAAAAACAAAGTGTCCAAGAGCTAATAACCAAAGCAGATGCTAGCTCAAAATCTAAACCAATTATTTTAAAAATCTGCTCTTGATTGACTTATGCTAATGCACTATTTTATTATCATGAGAAAACGCAGCTTGGTTTAACATTCTAATTACAGAGATAACACTTGTTTTGTGCGCTCACGATAAGCACAGACTTTTAATTCACTCAGCAAACAGTAGCATGACAGAGATTTGCCAGGGCTCTGTGGCTGCAGCTCTACAAAGGGCAAAACCCAGGAGCTCTCAACATCTGAAGAAGCTATCAGAGTTTCTCTATGCCTTGTTTACATGGGGAATTAATGAGGGTGGCTCCAGCAAAGTATGTCTCTCAGCAGTTGTCCCTAAGGAAAGCTGGCTCGACTGTGCATACAGCTGGTGGCTGGAAGTACTAGGACTAACAGATATTTAGGATATCTATTGATTTTTCTGTGTCCCCCTTTACTGCTCCAGAGAGGGAGGTTCACTGAAGGTGGTATCCTTCAGAGGTGAGGAGCAGGCTGTGATACTGTTCTGTTGGCTTTTGATTTCTGAACAGGGAACTCATTAAATGCTTTTAAAAATCCTTGCAAAGAAAGCAGCTTCCTTTAACAGCCCCCAGCCAAGGGAAACGTCTCTGTGCCTAGGAGGGAGAGGTTATGAATCAGTTTGGACCTTTCCTCACAAGCCTTCCATCTGCCTGCCCATCTTTCTATGAAAAAAAAAAAATAAACCGAAAAACCACTGGGTTTTTTCTTCTATTTTGCCAACATTACTCAAGTCACTTTAGCCAAAGACAAGAGAACAGGACCTCTTTTTTGTCTCTCTAGAAATCATGCCTTTTTTTTTTCTTGCTTAGCACAAATAATGTCTTGCACAAACTTGAAAACTGGATTGCAAGGATTCACAAGAAAAAAATCTTTCAGAAATCAGATACCCAGGCTCCTGAGAAGGACGCTTTCCATGTGGTGTGGATTAGTGGAAGGGATCCTGGGCAAGGGAAATAGGGGACCTCATCAGCTCTTGTAAATGCAAGCAACTCCAATGGAGGTACACCCATTGGCCAGCAGGCAATTGAGAACCATATTCAAACAAAACCAGTGACCTCAACTCTTTGTCGGAAGGACTTAATAGGACAAAGAAATCACTTCACACCCTCTGGAATCAGTCTTTCTTGAGATTACAAAGGCAAATTCTGCTGCTGCTGTAGCCTCCTGCCTACATCAGCTGCCCTGCCTTTGTGCTCCAGAGCATCTGGAGAAAAATCACCAGGCTATAATCAAGATATTTTCCAAGTGACTCCAACTGTTAAATAAATGTGAAGGTCATGGGGCTGTTTTTTTCCCCTCCTTTTTCTAAAATCTATTTCTATGCAGATCAATATCTGTGAAGATTGAAGGAGAAAACAGACTTTGGGAAGCAAACCTTATCTGCTTGGAAGCAGGGCAAGAGCATGATGCTCCCTAGCAGTGTTTTATTGAAGAGCAGGATTTAACATCACAAACCAAGGCTGACTTCTGTTTCATTCTTCAGCTGCCTCCTTCCTTTCAGTGTCTCTCATTTCTCCCCAGTACAGCAACAGGGTGAGTAGCAAATACAGCTCAGCACCCCTAGCACATCCATTTCCCTGTGTTTCAAAGGGATTTTCTTTTTACATAGCACAAGACTGAGCTTTCATCCCACCAGCTGGAACAAGTGGTTTCTGATTACTGAAAATCTTGGAAGTGAAAGGAATAGGAAAGGTTCTTGCTTAATTTTTTTCTCTCCCCAACACCATTTACCCAGTATGGTTGAGGTGGAGTTTTGAGATTCAGCCAGCTTGATAGAGTTTCCCCTTTTGCAGACAACATGGTAAAGAGCCTATTTAAGATTTACTCTTAAAAAACACATCAGATAAAAATTCCCAACTGCTGCTGAACTTTGTGCTTGGCTTTTTCCCCCTCCTTCCCCAGAAAAAGCCTCAGGCAGGACCTTCCCCATGTCCCCATGATGTCCCTGTGCCTGGGTGCGAGCGCACAGGTTGTTCCTCCACTCTTATTCTTCTCTCAGACACCCTATTTCTGTACCAAACACCCTATCAATATCCATCTCATAGCATCTCCTTCAAAGGCCAGCTTCAGCCTCCCAACCTTCTATCCATTAGGAAAAGACGAAGTAAATCAGCTCTCCGGCTGGTCCCCAAGGCTTTGCTGGGAGGGAAGATGAATTGCACCATTGCCTTTTACGGCTAATGCCGAGTAATCATACTAGGACTTTACAAAGTGCCATACATCTTCAAAGAGCTGTATGTCCATTAGCTAAATAGCACAGCTCAGCACAGGAAAGCATGCAACAACGCAGGATGGGGAAAAATAGTACACACTCTCCTGTCTCTGAAATACAACTTGTGGGAGCTCAATTCCTTTTTCACAAGACAGTGTCTCAAGTCTTTGGATACAGATGAAATGAGCACAAGCCCTGTAATCTGCAGGACAAAATGCAAGCAGGAAAAGGCAGGACCAAATTACCAGCCTTGTGCTAATAAATAACTCAAATTAACCAAATAATGCAGTATTGATCCTGGAAATAAAGCTCCCGCACCCTCTGCTGGGGAGAGGAGTAGGGATGCACAGCTTGGAATACCAGCGCCGTCCTGGTCGGACACTGTCCTTTGAAAGGAGACCTCCTAAGGGACACCTCCTAAAACCAGGGAAGACCCAAACTTTGCCTGTGGTCCTCCCATATTTAGGAGAAAGGAAACCCAAAAGCTTTGCACCGCTGAGCTGGGGCTGCGTGCTCAATCCTGGGAGCAACCTCCTCTTCCTCCACATCAAAAATAAACCACCTCCGAGGCAGCAGGTCGTAAGGGATACTTCCCTGGGAGCTCCCAGAAACTCCACTGTGTTTGCCCAAGTGGTGCTTAACTCTACTTACCCAGCAGGCAGGTGACTTTCTGGAGTCTGAAGGACTCAGAAGTTCATCTGGAACAGGGAAGTGAGTGAGTCTGCTCCCAGGAAGTCGTTGTTCCGCAGCCGCAGGTGGGTTCCCAGCGTGGTGCTCAGCAGCGTGTTCGCTCTGCCATCTAGGGTCCAGCTCCACAACCAGCTGCACTGCTCCAGGGAGCCTGGCTTCCCGGCCAAGGGGACCTCTGGCTTTTCTCCAGGTGTGGACTGGAGAGGCAATTCCAGCTTTGAGCCCCTTCTGGAGGGAGTTCATGCAATGCACACTGTTGTGCTGCTCAGGTGTGAGCACACACAAGTCGTTTCGAAGCAGTGCCACTGGCTGCATCTTTGGAAGAGGGAGATGCAGAGGGATTATCACCTCCTTCAGCCACATCACTACTGAGCAGGAGCTGTTTTGCCTGACATTAGTTTTTTATTTACTATTTCAAACCCTTTCCACCCAAGGAAAATGTGCCTCCATGTGTTTACTCCAGCAGAGCCCTATTTGTGCATCGCAGAGAAGCGGGATTACATGGTACACCAGCTCTCCCAGTGAACCCATCACACCCCAGTTTGTGCTGCCCTTTGGTTTAACCACTTAATTAAAACTGCCTTAATTGATTTATACTCATCAGGTGTTTCTTGCTCTGATCTCAGTAAAAGCTTCAGCTGAGTCAGGCAAAGAATAAAAATCACATTTTAGTATTTGTCTTCTAAAGAAGGAACTGGCACCAGAGGAGATGTGGAGTCCCCATTTGTATATTAATGAGGGGAACTGGCCCCAAGCTTATGCACTGCATTTGTGATTAAAAAAGGAAATGAGTAGAAATCTACAAAAATTCAAGAAGTACCAGATCAACAAAAACTTGACACCAGCGCTGAGAAATTGCAGGGGGAGAAAAAAGAAACAAGGATTTCTACTCATTTTGGGTACTAGAAAGTTGGAGTTATAAAGTGTGTCAGTGCAGCTTTAAATAATTTTTCAAGAAATCATCAGAAAATGCATAATTGATAGATCTGGTCCTGGGAGACTGACTCACCTGCAGTTGAGAAATTCCTGAAAGCCAAAGGGGAAAGAGGAGCTTGGGGGCATTTGTTTATTTTCTTTACTTCAATAGTTTTAAACTGCCTTTATAGTTGTATTTAAAAATCTCCTTTCTCCATCTCTGATTTGCCTCCTGTCAATAGTCCTTCAAGGGCAAGGAGGTAAAAAAAACTGCTCATGAATTTTGTGTGAAAAATCTCATGTTCCATTATTCACTGAATTCCTTATTCATGCCAAATTACAAAATCTTTTAGTGTGTCGCATGCCCTCTTCCTTCCGCTTCATTTTATGTCTTTCTCTCTAGCTATGTATTATTAACTTCCTTATATAAAAAGAGAGCCACCACCTTGCTGAAAACGGTTCCTTTTTCCAGAAAGACACTTGATGTCCAAAACCACCATTAGGTGACTATGTATGGAAACAGGAGAGAGCTGCCAAGAACGTAGTAAGGGTGAACGATACCCCAGAGCGGTGCTGGAGTAACATTAAATGGACTGGAGAGATTTCATTCACGGTTCTGCCACTCAATTATTGCACAGTTTCAGAAAGGAAAAAGGTTTCTGCCCACCCAGGGCTAGAAAATGCTGGAGTCAGATGCCTTGGTGCCATCAGAAGCCAGAGTTGGATTTTTTTTTCCACCTTGGACTGGGAAGCTCCAGGTGTCTTAAACCGGCTGCTCAGAAGCAGGAAGACTGAGATTTTACAACCTGAGTCTTCCTCTCATGATGACTCCTGCTTACCCCTCTGGTGAATAAGGAAGAAAAATGTTTCTTTAATTTCTGAGGATAGTATATGGTTTAATTAGTCAGTGAATGAGGCACAGAAATCCCCAGGTAGGGATTCTGCTTAGGAACAGTGCTTGGCAGAGCTCTTGGCAGTGAGTTCATCTTTTAGAAGTTCGTATCCTGTCATTGCATATACAGTCCCAAATAACCACGAGCACTTGGGAATACAACTTTTACTTAAACTTCTTAAGCAGGTTGCTTTTCCCAGTTGGAATCAGCGGGCTGTAAACTCCTGCAGGAGCATCCTCGAGTTACTACTATGGCTTTGTGTTCTCACAGCTCCTCGAGATCCAGTTCCTGGCATCCTGATAGACCATGTGGCAAAAAGCACAGAGGGTAAATGTATCCCTGCCCAGAGAATTTGAATAAATTTCCCCTGAGAAGCCTTAGCTGTGAGAAGGCCAGGTAGATATGTTCCCATGAGAGCCAGGGCAATTACAATCCTAAGGAATTTCAAGGGTTCATATTCATAGAAATTTCTTTTAAGGCTCCACCATTTACTCCTGCTCCACAAAAAGGGACATTTATCACTATAACCCAGAGAAGCTGTGGCTGCCCCATCCGTGGAGGGGTTCAAGGCCAGGCTGGATGGGGCTTGGAGCAACCTGCTCTGGTGGGAGGTGTCCCTGCCCAGGGCAGAGAGGTTGGAACTCGGTAATCTTTAAGGTCCCTTCCAACTCTGACCATTCTGTGATTCTATGATAAGCTGAGAATTTTCCTGCTTATCTCACTGGTGTGGAACATAGTGAGATAAAATATGAGGATGTTAGTTAAGTACACCCTCATGCACTGTATCCATTGGGAAATGCTCGCACCTGGTTTTCCTTAATAGCTTTGGGGAGGAAGGGAGCTGCCGAAGGCTTGGAGCCAAGTCATCTGCTACAACCAGGGGGCTGCTGCGCCTGGAGCAAACTCTTTATTCTGCCAAGACTCTTTCATGGTCGTGTCCAAATGACTGGCAGGATTTTTAAAATCCAGGCATTGGTTCATCTCAATTCTCCTACTTCATCTTTCTGGAAAAAAATACCAGTGTGGAGAGAGGAATTTTACTTTTTTCTTTTTTCCTTCGCAAAACAGAACTGCTGTTTCATCAGCCAACCTCGCTATGGAAAACACTGTCAGTCCATCTACCTCATTCCTTAATTCAGGACTGATGTCTGGTGAGCAAGATAACTCGTGGGACAGATAAAGGTCTCTTTCCAGTACTATTCCTTGGCTCAGAGCCCACTTCGATGACACCGGCCTCAATTTTTAGCACGGTGATAAGGAGCTGGCACGGGGAGGAGGGTGAAGAGCTTCGGTAATCTTCCTTCATCTGTCAGGATGCAGCTGATAGCTAACCTTAAGGAAATCAATATTGTTAAAGGATTCTGAAGGGACAGTGTGTTTGTCACTGAGGGCACTTGAGACTTCTAAGCTTGATTTTATACATCAGTTGTCTAACGTTAGAAATAAGAAAGGGAAGGTTTAATACCAGGGTCAGGCCCTCAGTCACCACTTCACACCTCCCCCCCTTCATCAGCCATTAAAGACGTCCCCAAAGAGCCAAGAAACCACCAGAAATAAACAAGCAAAGTGAAGAGAAGTGCAAAGAAAAATAAATGTGTATTTCATCTCATGAAGGTTAAATCTCTGGTATTTTTACTGAATGCAAATTTTCCATTCTGATGCTTTGAGGCTTAAATTATTTAATTTTCCTCCATTTCCCCTCCACTTGCAACCGTCGCTCCTGTTTTCAATACCACACATAGACAGTTTTGCTGCCACAGTCCTTGACGTGAAGGTACACGCTGCATCACGCTCAAAGCTTCGGTGTAAAAGGCTGGGCTATGTCATTCTTCCACGGTGCCAACCCAAAAACCAGCTGTGACTGTGTCGTTCGGCTTCCAGCTACTCCCATTAGCAAACTACTACAGGTCATTCCCTTGGCATCTGTCCCTTATCAAATGTACATTGCACAAAGTTATGATGGAAAATGTACAGAGGAAATTACACATTCACCAAATAAAAACAAGAGGAAAAAAAGAAAAATAAAATAAAATAAAATAAAGTCCGATTGCTATTTTACAAGAGAAAGTGTGTACCATTCAATACATACAAAAATGTTTTAAAATTGTACATAAGTACCAAAGGCATTATGAGAGATTCTTTGGAGATGAAACGAAAGTGCAAAAAAAAGCCAAGGCAACAGAGCAAATTAAAGGAAGCAAAGCAGCAGCTGCCTTTGCTTTCTAAAGGACAACCAAACTCTCATGCTCAGCAGAGCCCCAGTGTGAAATTCACCTCTCAGCTCATCACCAGAACAAAGGCATCAATCATATTTTAGCCTACTTTAAGGCCAAAGGAGCCAGATGCTGTTGTAAACCATGATAGCTTCAAGGTATCTCAGGGAAAGGGCAACATTCTCCAGCAACGGATGTACCCTTTGCTTAGAAATCTATCTGGGATTGAAGCAGCTCTTACTGCTGACAATTTTGGACCTAGAGATGAATTTCAGGCCAGTGTAAAGATCTGATTACTATTTTTTCAACAGCATCCAGCAGTATTTAACTGGAAAAGTTAGTTCTTCATGCCTTTGTTTATTTAGATTAAACACTGAAGGATAAGGTTCTACCCAAGATAGCTCTTACATCTTTGAAAATTTGGGCAAAATTAAACCCTAGAGGATGATCAATTTGATGAGGTTGGTGAAATCTCTGTATAGGGGCCATCAGAGTTTGCGGGCTGACCTGCTTGGAAAATCAGATGTATTGATTATAGCTTTGTCATTTCTTTCATAACTCTCAGATCAAAAGTGGACTTGTGGTGACTCTTTTCTTAATTTTCTCTTAACTACAGCGTTGTTGTTTTTTTAAATATATAGGCAAAGGTAAGAGCAGGACCCACAGGGCAGCAGGATCCTCTGCCTGGGCATTAGCCCATACCAGGGTGATGCCAGGTTTGTGGGAGACCATGGCACTGCCCACTGGCATCACCCAGTGTGACCGATGGCACCGCTGCCATCATGGTCACACTATCACAGCACATAAAGCCTTTGCCCTTGGCTCTCTGATGGCACAGGACAGGTCCTAGGAATGGGCTTTTTGGTTTGGGCTTGAAACTGGCACTGGCCACTATATTCTTTTGCTTGTTCCTTTGAAAGGAAGTCAAAGAAATGATAATTTAGAGCAACTGCATCACTCTGCTGCATGGCCTGTGCCGCCTTCCCAAGTGGGATTTCTCCTCGGGACGGCAGTTACACATCAATCCCCTCTACAAATCTTCCTTTTTTTTTTTTAAGAAATGCATTATAGAAATAGTCTTTTGTTTTGGTTTTACCCACTCTCCCACCTCCACAAAAAGAACTTTTTTTGCTCCCTGTGCATCTCGGATGCAGCTTTACCTGCTTTAAAGCTCGTGTGTGCAGGTGTTTTGCATACACATCCATATACAGCAGCAGGTATATGTGTGTACACAAACAACAGGCACACACATCTGCAGCCAAAGTTGTGTTGTCCTTTTATCTTGCAGGTTATGGCAAAGATAAACCGTGAGCTTCATTCAATCTGTACAGAATTTACAGTTCAGATGAAGAGCAATGAAGAATACATAGAAATACAGCAGTTGGTAAGTATCTGGGGGCTGTGTGTGTTTGTTTTGTTCAGATAATTTTTAAGTAACATTACCGAGGTGATCTCAGTAGAGTTTCCTGGTAAAATCTGTTCCAAGAAGCATTCAAATACAGTGTATTTCTTAACGAAACAGGACCTTCATTGTTCTCTTCTCCCAGTTCTGTTGAGTCACATCACAAACTGGGCAGGTAACACTTCGTTTGGTGTCTCTTCCATGCACATCCGCTTATTACAGGTAGTGATAATTACCAGCATTTGGCATGTCGTGTGCAATCTGTGTGCAGTACATGTGGATAGTGTGCCAAAGAGACACTAAGCAAGATAAACTTCATAAATACAATGTCTATAGTGGAGAAAGAGGAATATAAGTTTTAGTGTGTGGAGCATTGCTGTATAAGAACAGTGGCACCCACCTATACGAATTACGGATAAAAGAATAAAACATTTATAAGAATAATTTATTGAATCTCCTAAAGCATTTGATATACCACGCAGCAACTGCAACTAGGTTTAAAATCTGCTCTTGATTTAAAATAACAAAATCTCTGTCATTTATCAGCTGTATCTTGTTTTGCCTCAGTGTTCCTGAAAGTCTCAGGTTCTCTACCCCGTGCATGAATTTTTTTGAGAAAAAGTGAAGAAACTTTCAATTTCAGGGTTTGTGTTTGGGTGATGGGGAAGAGTAACCAACACAGAAGGGTCCCCATCCTGCCTGATAACAGGAGCACAGGGTATCACCAGCTCCAGGGAAGATGCTGGACCGGTGGAAATAACCAGGCAGGACAGAGAAAGACCTTCTCCTCAGGTCATCAGCAAGGCTGAACATGGTGTCTAGAGAGATGTGAAAGGACTGAGCCTTCAAGTATCCACACCTGTGATAAATCCCTTTCATGAGCATCACTGCGTATGTAAAACACTGGGCCGTGGCTGCTGTGTTGGTCAGATTTAAGGGACTACCAAGAAATGCTGCTTCTACTTTTAACAGGAGGTGCCCATGGCATGCAGAAATAAGGAGGCATTTTCTCATCTTGGCTTGCAAGGTGTGTTGTCTTTTCTGTCGTGGAGTGGGAAGGAGAGAGCACCTCCCCGAGTCCACAGTCATCAGTGTCAAATGGAGCTGAAATTCCAGGGGAGGCTTCACCGGCAGCATGACATTCAGCCTTGGTTTTGGGCCAGAACCATCCAAACTGGAGATTTTGGCACGGCTTCTACCCAAAAACCATTAACTCTGCCCTAAAATTATAGGCGTAGCTGCAGGTGAAATCTAGCCTGAGCTTGGCACTGAGTTTCGGAAAGCTTTGCGGTTAGCTCAAGTTTCTCAGGACTAGGCAAACAGACGCTGCTTGAACAATTCATCTGCGGCTGTATTTACAGGAATTAGGAGAGGGCAAGATGCTTCCAGGTTCTCTGGCAGCTTGGGAAATAGAAGAGCGTGGACCAGCTGCGTTCCATTTCTCCCCGTTATCGAGCTGGAGCCTGGCATGCAAAGCCACATGCGTGGACCACTGAAGGGGACCAGGGTCTTGAAAACACCTCTTGCTCCAGGGAGCAAAAGTGTCAACACTATTAGAGTCTGTAAGCTCTTCTCCCAGATATTCAGCTTCAGACAAGAAAACCTGAACAGAGCCCTCATCCCTGTTTCACCGCATCAGCTAAAGCCAAGGGGACAAACCCTTCCAGGGTGCTGTACAGAGGGGCAAAATAAACTCCATCCCTGTGCTGGAAGGCTCCAGCAGAACAAACCAGGGATGTGTTGAGGCCACGGCGGCTCAATGAGGAAGCAAACAAATTGCCAATAAAAAGCAAAATTGTCATGGCTAACGAAAGGTGAAGGCTCTCTGGTGAGTGTTGTGATGCCAGGCCAAAAGCGAGTCTCAGAGCAGAGTTCTGGCATTACGTCTTCACGAAGGTGAGGATACGGGACCAGTGTCCAACCAGATTGTGGCAGCAGTGCGAAGAGATGCAAGAAGACTGCAAACACCAGCGAGGTGGGCAAACCCTGAAAATCTCCTGGCAGTCTGGTGTTACCGCGGGGAGAACTGTGGCGGAACATTTACAGAGATAGCAAGGTAGCTCAGTGCCTCTCTGTAAGGAGAGCAAGAGATGCTTCCACAAGGAATGGATATGGCACGGCTGCAGGGTCCCCCAGGGGTTCTAGATGAGGGTGGGTGTAATTTCCAAAGAAGGGTTTCCAAAATCCAGGGGTCACATTCCCCTCAGCCCCTTGGGCTGTGGGCACAAACGCACATGCACACCAGAGCTGGATGCAGGTGAGAGAACCCTTTGGGAATCAAAGCAGAGGGGTGGTGAGTCCCACACGTGTGGGTTCAAATGGCATCTCCTAAACAAAGACCAGGCCTCCATCCTTGGCACTGCCTGCTCCTCCAAACCCTCAGAAAGGGGTACCTGGGATGCTCTTCTGCAGAGACATCTGGGAGGAAAGGAGGTTGCTACCCACAGCCAACACAATTTGTAAATTTTCCTCGCCGTGTACACGGGTTCAAGGAACCACAGGTACAAATGTGGCTTTTTTTTTTTTTTTCTCCCCTTAATTCCAAGCAGTAGAAGTGGAGTTTGGGCATGCTGTGTCAGAGGGATGAGGCGATGACCGGTCGCAGCGTGAAAGAAAGACACTTGGTATATCAGTGTTCCCTACAGAAGCATCACAGTACCCTATGTTATGGGTCACCAGGTAGAGGGGGACAGCCTCTCCCCAGAAAACAATGCTTTTTTGGCAATGCTACCTCGTCAGGTACTACAGCAATCTGGGAGTGCAGATCCAGCTGGAGCATTAGCGCTGTCTACTCATCTCAGGCTGCATGCAGTAGCAGGCAAAATTGAGAGTACAGTCAGTGAGATAGTCGGGAAAGCACATTCATATGTTATAAAAGGACCCGGCTGCTCCTCCCCCTCCCCTCCCCCAAATTATTACCTAAATTATAAGCAGTTGATTAATATTGTATCAAAAGGCGTGTGTAATCCCTTCTCCCTCTAGACACTAATATAAGGCAAGCAGTATTGTGTCACTGGGGCATCAAACACTAAGATAGACTAAAGAAGATTCCTATGCATTGTTATTATCCTTATTATTTAAAAAAAACCAAGCCCTCAACCCTATTATTATTCTTAAAAAAAAACAATGAACCCTACCCGTGCTCTAACACAGAAAATTCGGTGTGTTCATGTGCTAAAAGCAAGAGTTTGCCTTTCCACGGCTTGAGCAGCAGTGACCCACGAGGGGCTCGGGGGGTTGGGGACACACTGCTGCCCTCACCCCTGCCCCATGGACCCCCCGCACCACAGCCTCCGTGTTACCGCAGGTGAAGGAGCTTTTGTATCTGATTTCCTTGTTTTGGGTGCATGAAAAGGAAGAGGGTGACAAGAGAAGATGCTGACCCACTATGGGGAGTGGGCGAGAGGATGGGGGTGTGGGTTGGGGGACCACAAGGGTTGATGGGGAGAAAGGGCTGGAGGCTCAGGGCTCGCTCAACCTGAGGGTTCAATGCCAGAGGGGATGGAGAAACACAAATCCTTAGCCTGCTCCTGGGCTTTTTTTTTTTTAATATTCCCAATAAAATACTCACTGCTAAGGGTCTTTATCTGGAATAACTCTTGGGAAAATTCCTGAGGAGTTTCAGTTTCTCTTTTAATACGTCACGTTTTGGTTTTAGCAGTAACATTGCTTATATCCCTTATAGCAGATGTAAGGGAAATGAGGTTTGCAGTAGCTCCCTCTTGAGAAAAATGTGAGTAAATGTGTTTTCCTTTTCTCAGGTAACTCTTAGGAAGGGGAGCATTTGTACCTGAAATGATGGTCTGGCTTCTCAGGTAGATTATACAAACTCGTTCTAAAAAGTCACATAATTTGTAATCTTAAAAATCAATTAAAAATGTAAAAAATATACCTATTTAGCTGCAACTAGCAGTGGCGCTGCAGAATTTATTTGGATCTATCAAGCAGCATTTGAAATAAAATACAATTTTAGAAAATTTTATCTACCACATAGTCTGTCTGAAGAAATATAATGGCTTTCTGAGCTGGACGGGGGGGTTGTTTTCAGTGAGTTCCTCAACATTTTTGTTTTAAAAATTATCAATAAGAAAATGAGTCAACAAGGAAATTCACATACAAAATCTGCACTTGAGTAACACTAAAGTCCCTTCCCAAATATTGGGAAATTTGACTTATGGCTAGTGCTCTGTTCCTATGTCTTGGGGTCACATTATGAAAGGCAGCCTGCAGAGAGATGGCGACATCTCCAGCCACATCTCTGGTTTGGAGACATGAACTCCTTGATGACCTGAACTCCCACTTGGACCTGAAGCACCCAAAAACTGGCTGTGGCTTCAGGTCCCACACTCAGGGATTGCTCCAATCTGCAGGTGGGGCCCTTTGCAGTATTGCTGTCCAGATGTACACCCAGATTCTGAAAAAAAGGAGTCCAAAGGTTTCTTGGAGACCAGATCCCAGGCTATGGTCCAAGGCCACGGCTTCACATTCAGCACGGAGGCACCTTGGAACCAGACTCTGTGCACACAACAGCATGTTGGCTTGGGCACCCCCACAGCACTTCGAGATGGCCTGCTGGAAATTTGGCTTTCACACCTTCTTCACCTCTCCTTGGTGTCCTCTGTCCACACTTGGCATTGTCTAAAACTTCTTTCTGTCCTCCAAAAAATACAGAACCAGATTTGGGAGGAATAGGGGAGCAAAGACCAGCCCGAGAGAGGCTCAGCAGAGGGACAAAGTTTGCCTCTCCATCCTTTTAAAGGTCTTTATCACTGGGAATGCCTTATTAGCAAAATAAAATCTAATGGTTAAGACTTCTCATGGGACATTACCACCAGGAGCGTGTGATACAGGCAGGGAGAACTGAGGGATTGAAAGTGAAGACCCTGCAGGAAGTATTGGACTGTGATTTAGGACAGGGATGAAATTATTTATGTCAGTAAGCAACAAGCAGGCTCTGTTATCACTTATGAAGGCATAAATAATTCCATGGGAATAACAAGCATTATTCGGAGTTAATTCTGGGGTAAGGTAACCCAAAAATCCAGGTCTTTTTGCCTGGATGAATGAGAAGTGATGATCTGATGGCATGGTTGTGAATGGAGACATTTCTTTGGAATTATGCCACAGATAAAAGTGGGATATTTCTTACACCTTCCAGAAAAAAGTTGTATGTAAATGAACTTTGTAGCAGCAAGACACAATCTATGCTGCACATATATAAACCAGTTTTCTGTAATCAGCAATTGTGGGACAAATCTAACACCTTTTAAAGCTGTAAGTCAGAAGATCTTTAGAAACTCTGTTGTAGTAACTTGAAGAGGGAATTACTCCTATGCAGTCCCTGAAGAGGTAAATTATTGCCAGATTTCAACCTGTGGAAAGCTGTGAGGACACAATGGAATTGTGACACCTTGGGGCGCTCTGGCAACATCTGCTTTCAAGGGTGCAACATCATCCGGGCAGGAGAAAGGGATTTTGCAATAAGAAGCAGGAAATGGACATTCAAAATAGAATCAATAGGGCTTCAAAATCAGGACACGATGAAAGTTAACATCCCACAAAAAGTTGTGGCTCGCAGTCTTGTTCACTTTGCCTCCTGTCTTAAAAACCAGTCGTGAACCTGTGCTGCAACAGGGCTGTGTGACATTGTCCTCATCTGGTTATCATACCCTTTACATCCTACCCTTCTGTGCCAAATTTCCAGCAGGCCTCGAAAAGTAATTGCAAACAAATAAGATAACAAATCTCTGTTGCTTCTGACTTGGGGACAAAATTTGCAGTGAGCAGCTGGCTGGAGCAATGTCAACTTTTGCCTCACCCAATGCAACTTCCATTCTTGTGGTCACCAGAAGACACCACCAAGTCTGATTTTGGGACCTGCTAACATCACTTACTCTTCGAGAATGCATTGTTTTACAACACGCCAGGGGCAAATCTGCACAATTTGCAGCCATTTTGTATCCAAAGATTTCTCTGTATGGAAGTCATGGGCATCACTGGGTTCACTTTGCACAAAGAAATCTGGAGCCAAAAAGGAGTTTGGGAGCACAATCAGAGAGGGGAAAATTCCAGGAGGTAACAAAAATATGGATCAAAATGGGAAAGAAAGGAACTAGCAGTGTCCTCTGTCCAGGTGCCCTCTAAGCAAAGTGTTTTCCCCTCCTGAATGGTGAAAAATGGCAGGAAAAATTGTGCAGAGCCTTTCCCCACTCCTCAAGTCTCATGCGAAGACCTACGTTATGGTCCTGAGGACGAGCAAAAGTGATGTTTTTTCTCCCTGTCTGCAAGCTGTCAGACTGCACCTACATCTCTTCCCTAGGGCCAAAATAGTCCTGGGTGCCCCCTGGTTACTGCCTCTGGTGAAGCAAACAGGAGAGAAAAAGGCTGTGATTCTCCCTTCACCCCGAGCAAGTCAACGTTCAACCTCCCAAAGGCCACATGAAAATGAAGTTATCACCTAAATATCCTTAAAAGGCTCTTGATACGACACAGGGAAAATGTGGAGAGATGGGGTTTGAAACCACAGGCACAGCCCCAGCAGAAAACACACACAGGATTTGGGCTGTAGAAGTATGGGAGGGTTCAAGAGGCACGATGCCAGCCACGGTGTCCCAGCCCTGGAGATGGATCCCAAACAAAACTTTTCCTGATCCACCCCCTTGCAAAAAAAAACAACCCACCAACCTATCCATGTAAAGGATCACTTTGTGACTTCGTTTTGGTCCCAAAAGAAACTCTGAGCATCACTTTTCCCTCACCCTCCCCCAGCGGAACACGCTGCTGAGGTTCCTGGTAACGACACAAAGATCTTTCCAAGAGAAAGTACTTTAACAACAATGAAATGGGGCAGACTTGGATTGGCACAACTCGTGGGCAAGCACAGCTAAGAGGCTTCTGAAAGAACATGAAGAAACGAAGAAGAACCTCTTAACTCAGCTTGAAGGATCCAAAAAAACCAAAAGGATGTCCAGAGGACATGGGTGTGAAATTCTTGGCAGGGCAGAAGAAGAAGAAAGGGGAGATTTTTACGGGGCATAGTGTGTGCAAAAGTGTTCAGGCACAATGCAAACTGTCAGAAAAGCGCCTGCTCTGACCAACAGGGCTTCAAGAGGATGGAGCTCAGCACTTAACTCGCAGCAACGTGGGGACCACAGCATCTTGCATATCCACCCTCTCCCTTTGGCCTGGTGTGGCTGTGACTCCACAGCAGCACTGCTGGCCATGAGAATGGCTTCACACCATGGCAGCCCTCCACAGGGGTTGCCTTTGGTCTGCCTTTGCTTCCAAAGCATCTCCTGGTCCGTTGTCAACAGGAGGAGAGATAATTACATATAATACATGGTTTAAAACACAAAATTCCAGCCCCACCGTCCCTTGTCCTCCTTCTCTGTCTCATTTCTCTGCCCCCTGGGTGGTCTCTCTTCTTGCACTCAAGCTCATATTTCTGAGTTTTTCAGTTTCACAAGATGGGATAGTTTCCAAACCATTCAGGTTCAGAGCAGTATCCCAACTTGTCCCACTTTGAAGCCATGTCTTCTTGCTCATACAAATATTCCAGCCACTATCCCTCTCCTGTATGCAACTTTTCCATGTATTATATTGGAATTATGACATCTTCCAGACGGTTAATGAAGGACCAGAGAGTAACAACCACCCCATAATTACATGTGACCTGAAATCTAAGCCACAAACAGACACGTGTTCATTCCACGACTCCAAAATACCCAAAGGTGTAATCACCAGTAACACGACGTGGCAATTCCCACCTAACACAGGTAAGCCACTGGTTACTGTGACCTCCAAAAGCCCTGGTTGGGTGATTTATTCCTGCCCTGCACTTCTGAAGATTCCCAAGAAACGCAAATTGCCTACCCTGCACCACAACATAATTTCACCTAATGATCTTAGAGAGTATGAAAGAAATCTGGACTTCATGGCTCCAGTTCGCTCACCACCGTGACCTCTTCCACACGTGCAGGCTCGGACCTGCTCGTTCACCCCCCCCAGAGTAAGCTGCAGGAAAGTATCCGCCAGCTAAGGATGTCCTAGAATGAGGAAAACCTTAGCTGTCAATCTCCTTGAGAAGTTCGACGCGTGGACAGCTGGAGCAGGCAGCTACCAGCGCTCGGACGTGGCTCGGCGACTGCAAGAAGGCTTCACTGCCTGGGGGCTGACCAGCCCATGTCACTGAAGGGTCCCTCACCCGTGGCCGACCTGGGAGGAGGACCACAGGGCGTGCAGAGGTCAGAATCGGTGTCTGATTCCCCTTCTGCAATGTAGGGTCTGATTTTGGCCACGGCTGCATAGCAACCGTTGTTAAGGATGTCCAAATTCTCTTTGGACTGGGAGATGCTAAAGCCGCTGAAAGAGCGCTCCAGTTCCTCGTGGTCTACCGAGGGGATGGAGATGGACGTGTCGCTGTCTCTCATGGCACTCTCGTGGTGTTTGGTTGTAATGTCTTCGTTCCTCAGGTACTCTGCGCTCGCCCTGTGCCCACCGCTGTACGCTGACAAGGAGCGCTCGTGGGAGGGCGGAGGTGGGATGCGGACCAGCGAGCCGGGGTCTCCAACGGGTGAGGAGCCATGGCTTTGCCGTTGGTAGACCTGCTGCTGGCACGACGTCGAGGGCGGGCATGTGTTGGTCGGGGCTGGCGGGGCAGAGAAGTTCTTCTGACCCATGGAGCTGGTGGACCTGATGATCTTGATGATGCAGCCGTTCTTGTCAATGTGCTCCCTGCTGTCTTCAGGACTGTGATAAGGAGGTGCTGGGTCTGGTTCTTTGGACCCAAAATAAGCCTCCGTCTCTGTTGGTGGGATGCCCATCCGCTGCATGTAAATGTTCACCAGGAAGTCCAGCTTCTTCTCCATTGACTGAACCTGCAAAACACCACAGTTCCAGTGCTACAGGCTGCAGGCAGGTCGAAGCACATTAACATCCTGAGTATGAGCAACTTCCATCTGGGCACAAGTGTGGGGCTGGGCTTCATAGATGATAACCTCTGCCTACACTGACCTACACCAACCCAAAACTTTTAGTAAACATTTAATTGTCCTATTCTGAAGCATTTAATTCTCCACCTTGTTACAGGGTGCTCCCATAACCTTTTTGACAGGCACCAAATTCCAGGAAAGCTGGAAGACACTCACATCCTTACAGCTCTTTTCTGCACTTGGCACTTGTCTGGGCTCAGGTGGCCACGGGGATTTCTGAGCCTTATCCTCTAGTCAGATTTTCATCTTTGGCAAGGCTACAGCAGTCAGTCTCATGGACTCATTTGAAATATATCTAGTATGGTGGCAAAGAAACCAAGGTTACATTTTCAAAAATAATGTAGACTTTTCGGTAAACTCCCTAAAAAAGAAACATCAAGGATTCCAAAGTGCCTGTTTTAAAAGGAGTACTTCGGCTTCCAAGACATTTAGTACCCTTTCATAATGTCCACCTTGTTTCTTTGTCAAAATATTCTTAGCCTTCTTTTTTTTCCTAAATGGTAATGTCCCATTGGGGTAAAATAAGGCAAGAAAAACCCAACACAATGCATGCAACACCCTCTAGTAAGAGCTCCCTCATTGCCCAACATACCTGCTTTTCAACTTTTCCAAGCCTGCCCATCATGCTGGGGTCTTCAGGCAGCTCTCCCTCCGCTGGCCCTTTGGTACGATCCTTGTCAGTCATGGAGGATCCTCTCCCAACGATCTGGTCAACTCTACCGGGATCAGAAAGTGCCCCCACCCCCGGAAAAGGACCTGGAGTCAGTTGGAGGCAGCAGGCGAGGAGGGCTCCGCTTGTCGCGCCTCCGTGGGACAAAGCAACAGCCTCTCGCCCAGCTAACACTCCAAATTACTCACAGACACGCAGTGGCACTGAAGTGTTAATTCAGATGCAAAATTCAGAGCAGTATTAGCAGAGTTTGAAATCATCCGTTTCTGTTTATACAGATAAAACCTGGCACATTATGCACAGTAAATTTGCCCACTGCAAAGAATTTCTTGAACTGGCTTTCTTCCAAATCAATTAACTTCTTATTTGTACTGAAAAAAATTATTATTTTGGGGGAAGATCATGTTTTCTGTCTAGTACATGTCAATGGGATTATTTTTTTTTTTGTTCAGACTTTGCAGCAGTTTCCTCTCCTCGATGCAAATGTAAGTGTGTAATTCTCACACCCACGTAAATGAGCTGCTTGTCCTAAAATCCAGACAAAGCACTGCAGCGCCAACTGGTTTAGTGCAGTTACATCAAGGTTGAATTTGGTCGTAACTCACCAAACCTTATTAAATTGCCTTCATCTCAACTCTATGGCAATTCACACTTGCATCTTTAGATGGTGTCTATTAGCAGGGCTCCAAGCAGGTAACAGCAGAGGACACTGCGGCCAAATGAGTGGCTAAAGCTCTTGGGCATGTTGTTTGGCACTGACTTCTTTACACACATTACATTTGCAACTCCTCGTTCCCAGTCTAGAAACACCTGGGTTGATATACAGCTCATCATGGAGAGGAAGGACAGCAGAGCCAGTCTGGAAGCTGGAAGTCAGTTTTATTTGAGGCATCAAATGTCAATTTTCTAGAGAAGTAAACACCGGGGCTTCTTGATCCCTCTAAAGTCAGAGGAGCAGCTCAGTTTTGGAAGAGCTTCTTAATGGCAGCCCCATTGACACCCTGATTCTATGCCAGGCAAACTTTACTCTTGCATAATGCACCAAACATAAGGGTGGCGTGGGGAAAAGAAGGGTTAATTAATCTGCCTGAAACCAAGTTGAGGTATCTTGAGCGGAAAACTCAAAATGCTTCTTACGCAGTTCTGCCGTGTGGGCCATGGGTCCATGCACCAGGAGGAGGAAAAGGAAGGAGCTGAACACAGACAGACAGGGGAAAATGAACAAACAAAAACCAAGGAAAGGAATGAGATGTGAGGCTATTTCCAACACAAGAGCCATCTGTTTTCTTTACATTTGTCAGGGATTTAACACGTACGTTGGCTGTTGACAGTAAGGGACAGATATCGGTGGGTATGGACCAGCGTGGCTCCCTTGGCTTATATTAGAGCAACAGCAGTTTACAGCACCAGAAGGTCTGGCTCAAAGAGATGAAGTGGATGAGCACACCACACCAAGGACAAAAAGTATAAGCCAACAATTATTTTAGAGCTTATCTTTGATCCCTGAAGATACTTCATTTGGGCAGGGATGTGACAGAATACTATTCTGTTCAAAAAGTCATGTTTGATCCTTGCTTAGCAATATAAGCGCAGGAGTACAAGGAGCACCAAGTGCTATAATTACAAGTGTGAGGAATATGCATGCCTTATTTCTCTCTTGTAACGGGAGAAGCAAATTACTGACATGTACAGGAACTCCCCGCAAGGGATGCAATTACTGACATGACAGACAGCACAAGAGATCCTACGACAATGTTGTTACCATGTAAGCAAAGAGGTATTAAATTGGATACCTCGGGCTACCTTGGTTTGGAATCACAAGTCAAGGCGTAGTACAGCCACTGTACGAACTCCTCTCCTGTATGCACAAGCAAGTAGCCTAGTAAAACAATGAACATGTGTTTAAAGAGGCCCAACGTCTAAATGCTACTGAAAAAGGCCAAGAACAATCAGGTTGCTCTGTCCTTGTGTCCCATCTAGCACAGCACTAACACTGAAACGTGTCCACTAATGGAATCGAGATGTCCTTCAACAGTTGCTGAGCAGAGCAGGGAAGCAGGACAGATTGTCACACAGAGAGGAAAACTGAACATTTCCACGCTACGGAGCATCGTAAGAGCAGAAATAGCCTTGTGCAACTCTATTTTCTAATCCTGCAGAAATCAAGGAAGGACCTCTGCTCTATTCCATGTCCTTAAGAAGGGAGTTATCCAGTAAGCGCACCTCACACAACCCACGTGAAGCACAGGAGGCCAGCTGGCACTTCACAGATGGAGTGATCACTAGAATCATAGAGAAAAGCACTAACCTCTTCCATCACCTTCAGGCTGGAAACAACTTGCCTGTAGACCTGCTGTGATTTAAAAGCAGGACTGAAGCACTTCATAGAGCTCACCCACAAAGCATTCAGGAGCCCTTGCCCATACGCTCTTGATACCAGAGCCTAGGACAAATCCAGATGGATTCATTCTCTTCGTGTCTATACTTTAACATAGTCCTGACTCCTGAGTTGGTCACCTTCCACAGCTTGGAGAAACCAGAGAGCGAGAGCTTGCCTTGGAGGCAAGGTCTTCAGTGTAGAGAGGGGAGAAGAAGGTGAACCAAATCCTCTCTTGATGGGAGAAACCAGGGTCAAGGTCTTCCACCCCCTTCCTTCCCACAGAAGTTGGACCAGAGAAGAGTGCTACTACCCTCAGCAAAGCGCAAAGATTTCACTTGTGCCTTAACAGATTCAAGAGAGAAACATCCCAGTGAGCTCCCAACCAACCTGTACCTAAGCACCGCAAAGAGCAGGAGGTGCTTTTAGCCATTACAAAAGAGTTTGAGGTTTTGTCCAAATTGGGCAGCAAAGCTCAAAAGATGAAGAAGAGAGAACATATTCCACTTTTACAAGCAGAGGTGGACAGTGTATGTTTCTACTGCATGACAAAGGACGACAAATCTTCTGAGATGCCAAATCCCACCTCTGCACCACATCCTGCCGGAAGGCTTTTGCCTTTCCCACGCTTATCTTGGCCATGCAGAATACACACGTGCAGAGGGAATAATTCAGCTGAGGCTTTGGAAGAGTCAGCCCTGTGTTCTTCCCTTGGCAGCAGAAGAGGATTCAGAGATTTCTAACGATGGGTGACAAACTGTGCCACCTGCTGTCCTTGGTAGGCTCTGCGGGTCTTAATTTGGGAAGGGGAGAGTAAGGAAGGGTTGCTCTTTAAAGTGAACTTTGGTATCTTTCCTTCTTTCTAATGATAGAAAAAAAATGTAAAGTCTTGCATCAGCCACAGTGCAGGTTTTCTCATGCTTCATTATGCTTCATGCTAACAGTGCATGCAAAGAGGTGTAATATGTCACCCTCGGGCCAGAAGCAGACATTAAAAGGTCAAACGGCTCAAATGAGATAAAAATGAAGTGTTTGGGAATATATATGTTCAATTCTTTTAGTGTTTTTTCTTTATCTCTTATAATTTTTTTGTACACAATCCAGGCATTGAAGCCAAACCCCCTTCATCCATGTCACAGGACTGGCTACTTACCTTATTATTTGGCAATAAAGTTTGCTCTACACGTATTTTGACCAGTATCTCATCTAAAAATTAACAGCTGAGGTTGCACCTGTTCTGTGTTAAATCAGTTGACCAAGGGAATTTAACCCAAATTGTCTGTGTGTGCAACTACCTGCCTTTGCACGGAGCAAACACCTTCATCCAAAACCGCAGCCATGGACCTCCATGAGGATCCAGTTGCCTTTGCTGGGAGCTACTTGCAGAAGACTTTTTGGCTGAACAGAGTCCTTGTCACCAGAGCACCACAATGCAATCCATGGGGTGGAGACACCTCATGGGATTTCCCTGAGTTTTGTTCCTTTAGTATTTGGCTAAAACAGGGATGTGTAGGCTAAAAAGGATGGAGGTCCATGGTGGGTGGAACCCATGGGGACCCCACAGCACATGTCACCATGGCATGGACCCATGTGGTGCTGAGATGATGAAGGCCATGGCAGCAGCAGAGTCTGACCCAGAGTTTTTGGAGTAGAGAAAGGGCTGCTCAGAGCTCTGGTTCCCATCCATCAGGCACCTCAAGCACCTCACAAGTCCCACTGGTCTCCGTGGAAGGATGGAACTGCCAAAAATTAAGCACAGCACTAGGCTTTTCATGGGTGGGAGCAGAGATTTCAGCAGCCTTCTGTACTCTGCTGCTTTCTGGAGCCTCTCAGCCACAGCTCAATAAAGAATAAATGAGGAAACTCAATAAAAAAGGGAGCAATTATTGAAAGAAGTCTTAATGTCCCAGGAGCCTAGTGGGCATGTGCAAACAGATTTTCAAGCTGGCCATCAGTATTAGAAACTGTAAAAATAGGGGAGGGAAAGTCATTGACTTTAAGTTGATATAGCAACAGACTTGGATTGAATAAAATAAGTATCCCAGTGTGAGGTGATGGTCTCCCCTGCTACCCATCCATCAGCTTTCATGGGGAAAACCTTGCCTCTAGTGAAGGCTTGTTGCTCGCCTAATCTTACAGGTTAAAAGCAACAAAATAAATTCAAATATGTATCTTTGCTTCAACATCAAAATGTTTCTGCAGATAAGAAAGTTATTTCATTTCTAAAGACTAGTTTCGGGGCTCATCAATTGGCAGGGAGGAGAAATGGGAAAAATGTTTTCTGAGAGCATCTTTTTTCCAAGCATAAAGCTTGGGGCTTCTGGAAAATTCTCTTTATTTTTAATCTTTGAGCAGGCTGAGTGGGAAAAGGTAAGCTTTCAATATTCCTTTTACTCACATTCCTCTAGTGAAGATTACTCAGAGCGGCTTAAATAAAAATCATGAGATTTGTCATGTATTAGCTCTTAGGGAGGGCAAATATATTTGGGAAAAAAAAGAATATTTGAGGCTAAGCTCGCTGCATTTAAAAATCACCTAATATTTGTGCCTGGAAAATGATTTTCTGGCAAATATTTATACCTGCCTTGGGCTCCAGTGGTCTCTATACAAGGTGAAAACAGAGCTCAGCTCATGGCCTGGCTGGCCAGAACGCCCTCAAATGGGAACTTAAGGGAGAATATGTTCCTCCTGGCATCAGATTTGGGTACAGTTTTACCTAAGAAGAGAACTTAATAAGGGCAATAAGAAAAACCTCACTGCATGACTGAGGGCTGAGTTTGACTCCTGCTCTTCTTTCTGCTTGCAAAATCGGGATTTTTTTCAATTTTTTTTTTTTTAATATGAGTCCTGTGGTTGAAATATTTTAACATTTATTCTTTTTTTCCCTCTGCAGTCAGTAGAGTTGCATCAGCAAGAAAAAGAAACTGTTGTGTTCATCGGGTGTGAAACACTTCATTCTTACTTTCCTCACTGAAGTAAACTCAATTTTGTAATACAAAGAGCCACAGAGGCTCCTTCGCTTGTATGCGGAGTGTTTTATCTTTTAGAAAGTAGATGGTTTCATTGGCTTTGTGGGTAAATATTCCACCTTTTACATTTGAAGAAAGTCTTACAAAACATGAGACTTTAAAAAGACGTTATTTTTGCTTTCTAACACCTAGAAGATGACAGAAAATAGAAAATACACTGGCTGAAGAAACTGATGGCAACTGATGACTGGAGGAAAGTTCCTGGTTTATCTTTATTTTCTATTTTTTTCCTTTGGTTTGCCTAGTGTGAAAGCTCATTATGGAAAGTAAATCAGAGCATACCCAGAGTAGCAAGCCCTTCTGAGTCATGATTTAGCAAGCTGCACTGCTAAGTGATAAATGCCGTCATATAACTGGCATGAAAGGGGTTTGACATTAAGCAAATGAAAAAATTTGGAGAAAGCGGCATTTGGTGAATCCTAACCTAGGCGAGTATTGGGGAGATTCTTTGGAAGAATACATGGATCCTTTGGTTGGATACTTCTTATGCCGGGGAGTTGAAGGGGGCGGGGGACCCACAATCATATCTATCCTGGCAAAGTAAATAAGAAAAAAAGACACCAGCAAAATGCATAATGAAGCAACACGTAGAGAAAAGTTGGTCAGAGAAGTTGCAGAAAGAAAACAACTGAAAAACAGAACGACAGAGAAAGAAAGAGAGAGACGTTGAAAATATATTCCGCTGGAAACAGAAGGCTCTGTCCTACCACCTGGCTGTCGGTGAAAGCCAGAATCTTACCCATCCTAGGGTAAGATTTAGAGATTTAGGCACCACTGAACCATCGTTAGGAGATCCCCCCGCCCCAGATATAATAGGCAGCATGCTTTACCCTCTGGAATATATTTGCTTATGTGTAGTAGCAATATCCCACTGAGATGGCTGGATAGGAAACAACATAAATTCATTCTCCTTTTAGTTCCAGTGCTAGATAACACATCCTCAGCTAGCTGAGAAAAGCCTGAGTCGTTGGAGTCGGTGTGACACGCTGAGGAACTGTGTAACTCAATGAATGGGAGACATCCATGGCTGGCAAGGTGTCAGGATGAGACACGAGACAGTGTGAACACAACACTGAAAAGAGCACGTTACAGACACACACCACAGGGACAGAGACATTCATGATTAAAGAGGAAAGTGCATGTAAACACCCCAGAAATTTGCTGGAATGTAGCTTTAATCCATCAAAGCCCTGGCTACAGGAGGTCACAGCCAGCCCTGCCAAGCTGAGCTGGCAAGGAGAACACAGTGCTTTCATTGCTGATGGAAAGGGAAATAAAAATATCTGTTCTCCTCTGAGCTGGCCCATGACAACCTCCCTGGGCTCCATCGTTCTTCTAGCACCAGTTGGTCATGCCCCAGTGTTGCCCATGGCTACTCCAGGCACACACCTTGTCTGCAGGGTGACCCTTCCAGTTTTACTGGGCAACCATGGGACCTCTTGGTGCCCATTTGGCCATGATGATGAGTGCTTTGAAGCATTACCCCAAGGGGGTCTGCTCCCATCACCATCACTGGTCTCCTGCTCAGCAGGGAGTGGTGTTGGAACTTGATGATCTTTAAGGTCCCTTCCAACTCTAACCATTCTATGATTCTAAGCTGCCTGGTAGCCCTGGCGCCCAGATTTAGGTACTTCACATTTTTAAAGCAGCTGCTGGTCCTCCTGACTTCCCTGCACTGGGGTGGATAGTCTAAGTCAACCTCAGCCCTGCAGTCCCATGGGTAAAACTAAGGGGAGAATTCAGTTTGGTCTTTGAAAGTTGCCACTCTTTATCCCAACTCCCCCCAAAAAGCAGCCAACCAAAACACTTTGCAGCACATCAACTTGAAGGACTGCCAATGGGAGACTTGGGTGCATGGTGAGGCAGTCTGACACAACAGCTCAGGGGGGTTGAAAACTCAGATGTCCCACCTGGAGCCAGGGGAGATGACAACCCAATGGCTCACTACCCGCTGCAGAGGCAGCCTGGAGGCTTTATGTTTCAGGTTACTGAAGTTAGGAAATAGAAATCCCCTTCTCCTCTTCCCTCTCCAGATTCAGCTACACCTCTCAGATCTACAGTCACTCAATTTGTACTGAATGGGGGTGAGAAGCTGACTGACAGGAAATTCTCCAGGATATTTTGATGGGAGAATTTACCTTCTGGCTGCATTATCTGGAAATGGGAAATGCACAGGATGGAGCAAGGCTGAGAAAGTTACCTCCACTGCCTGAAGATCACAAATCAAATGAATTAACAGTCTCTGTGCGATTAATGGGAGAAGAGAGATTCCTCTTTTTCCTAAGATAGCTTTCCTATTCTATTCTTGGGGTTCCCATTAGCTGTTTGCACACCCAAACACAGTTCTTTTGCACATCTGTTGACTCTGCCAGGGCCCTGGATGGGTTTGAAATCAAAGGGAAACGTCTCCAATGGCTTCTAGAGGAAGCTGGGCTGCCACAGCCATCAAGGCAAATAGTTTCATTCTCCAAGTGTAAAAGTAACTGGTAAATTATTTTGACTGGAGATAGCCTATGGCCAACCCCTGGCTCTGTTCTGGGTGTCCTTCAAGCTCAGCAGATCTGGGGCTGCTTCTGCTGAGCCAACACAGCTGGGGACTGTTGGGGGTCCTGTGTTCAATGTGGGACATCAGGGCTGAGGGAGGGGGTCAAACAAAAAGGTTTAGCTCAGATACTCTGTTAAGGGGAGAGCAAATTCACCTCGTTTTCTTTGCAGGAGAAATAATTGATTGATCATAGTGGAAAATGAAGTTTTAAATGCCCTTCTCTGTTCCATTTGTCCCTTTTTCACATTTTTTCTCCTGCTAAAACTAACTCACCATCCTCTCCCTCCTAAAATTTGAGCAGAGAGGCTTAAATGCACAGCTCTGTCGGTGGTCTTGGATGAGAAATCCCCATGCACCTACTTTCACCAGCCTATACCACTCAAGGAAGAATTCCTCCTAAACCAGCTTAGCATCCTACCCTCTGTCCACTCCAGCAGGGTCACACCCAGCACACCAGATATTATTTTTCATCACTTCCAGAAAGCTACCAAATTAGCCAGATTAGCCTTAAAACTGGGGCGCTGAACCTTTGCTATCCTGCCAAGAGGACCACAGAGACAACACACCTCCCGTACCTATGGGATAGACTGCAGTGACAGGAATTCCCAATGTAAAACCTGCAGGAGCCGTTTTTTATGTGTGTATGTCCTGGGGGTGGGCATTAAGGCAATTTTAGTGTCATAACACCACCACTTGCAGTCCCTATCCTGCTCATCCCTGCTGGTTCCAGCCACAAGCACCAGTGTTTTCCTTGAGGTTTTCTCTTAGGAAGAGAAAGAGTAAGTTGTAGCTGCAAAGGAAAAGTGTGTCTCTCCACAATGAACAAACAACAGTGAAAAAAATGAAGCAAAGAGAGGGGTCTCTTGCCTGGCCTGAAGGTTTTTAATCCGGGAGAGCATGTCCAGGTGACCAGCTGAATACTGCTCGATGACATCCATCACGTCGTAGGGCCGAAGGCTCTCCTTAAACTTGCGCTTGGAGACGAGAAATCTCATAATGCTGCAGGAGGTGGAGAGGAAAGAGAACAATCTAGTCCCTGGGCTGCAGCCTGACCTGCTTAGTGGCAGATAAAAGACACCACAGGGAGCTACTTTGGAAGGAAAATGGAATAAATCCCAGCCCTGCGGGTTTGGGAGAGGATGCGGCAATAGGAGAGGGGAGGGGGATTGTTGGGGGCTTGTGGCTGGAGCCCTGTCTGCGACAGGGGGTCCCTGATGCCCCTCAGACTGTCAGCTGTGTGAACATCCTCTCCGCAACGCTTTGCTAAATGTCAGCAGTAAATCTCAAAGCTGGTGAGAGTGATCATTTGGATGCATCCCTGCGGGGAATTTTCCTGTTCCTCCATTTATTCCTTCCCTCAGCAAAAATTGCCCTTTCTGGCAGAATTTTCTGTAAAGGAGGGCAGGCCACCCAGGGGAAAAACAGCCTGCAGCACAGACATTTCAGCATTTGCTGCCTTTTGCTTGGACTTTAGATTTATCCCCCCACCTATTATTTATTTTTCCAGGCTGCTTCCCTGCTCTCCCTCTCTTACCACACTGCCCTGATGCTGACTTTCAGTCCTGGTGTCAAATCTTCCGTCACAAATTCGCAGTTGCAGCTTTTGTTCTCATCAGGAATGTCTTCTCCGGGAAGGCTGGCTTCTGGGTTTGGGAGAGGGGGGAATAAAGACAACGTGTTACTATTTCCCGTGCCGGTGCCATGTGAGAAAATGCAAGTGGGATCACAAACAGCAATCCCAGGGGGAAGCACCAGAGGTATCTTTGCTGAGCATCCCAATGGGAGCATTTCCCAAGATGTGTTATGGTCCAACAATGCCAACTGCAGTTCCCACCCCTCTCTAGATCATAGAATCATAGAATGGTTAGAGCTGGAAGGAACCTTAAAGATCATCAGGTTCCAACCCCTCTGCCGTGGGCAGGGACACCTCTCCCTAGAGCAGGTTGCTCCAAGCCCCATCCAACCTGGCCTTAAACACTTCCAGGGATGGGGCATCAACAACTTCCCTGGGCAACCTGTTCCAGTGCCTCACCACCCTCACAGGAAAGAACTTCTTCCTAATATCTCATCTAAATCTCCCCTCTTCCAATTTAAAACCATTACCCCTCGTCCTGTCACTAGACTTCCTGACAAAGAGTCCCTCCCCAGCTCTCCTGTAGGCTCCCTTCAGATACTGGACTCTTCCTTCTATCCCCATCCCTATATATATAAATATATACATTATCATGGGTGTCAACAGAGGTTTTCTTATCTCTTATTATACCCCGAGCTAAAGGACTAGAAGGGGAAAGAGGTAAGCAGCATGGTTGGTAGCTCTGCCCTTCCTGGGCTGAGATGGAGAAGATGTTAGGGATGGAGGAGGCTTTGGGGTCCAGCACAGTGTCCCAAGTCCTCACCTTCTGAGTTTTGCCGCGACGCTGCTCCCTTGATGCGGAAAGCTTGTCGAGCTCGGCTGCGGTCTCCGAAGCTCCAGCTCTTGGGGACTTTGCTCGGGCTGTCCTCGATGCTCTGGTCAGCGCTGGGGGACCTCCGGATGCCCTGAGCCTGTGGAGAGCCTTTCCCTTTGGTGCCAGCACCGCGGGGACTGGAGAAGACACGATCTTTCAAACTGACCTTCTGACTGTTCAGAGAAACACGTTGAAACAAAGACAAAAAGGAGACAGCAGGAGGAGTCATTCTGGAAACCACGCAGTCCTTCCCCACCAGCCATTAGAAACCAAGAGCACTTCCAAGCAGCAGTGAGATGTAGTTTTGCTGTTGGTTTTTGGATTTTTTTTTCATTTTTTCTTTTTAAATATATATATATTTATTTTGTTGTTTGTTTTTTTTTTTCTTCTTTAAAGACAGCATTGTAGAAATGTTTCCGCCATAATGAGTGAAATGGGAATGATTTTTAAGAGAGAGAAAATAATGAGGACTTAAAACAGAAGCCCCTCACGGGATGTCAGGGCTGGCGGGACAGAATGACATTAAACAATGAAGTTATGATTCCTTAAATCACTGATCGGCTCCGATCATGAGTGAGGAAGCTTTTCTTTCACAACTGCCTTCCAGAACCCTATGTCTAAATAAGAAAATGCTAATTAAAAAAAAAAAAAAAAAAAGCCTTTATCCTAAACTTTTAACTCTCTTGGAACCACTTCACTTCTGGTGCTCAGACCTGCCCTTTCCCTTCTTTCAACTCCTCTATTTCCTCCCTTTTTTAAACATGATCTGTCCCTTTTACATATTCTGAAGAGTTCATCTTTTCCCAGTCATATATTTAAATACAAACACTTAAATGTGCAACTCCTTTGCATCCTATAAAGATTCGATCTAAAAGCCAGCTAACATCGACCTGCAGGTCTACTACAGGTGTCATAAGCAAAATTTTAGGACTTCAGAATATTGCATTTTATTGCTGTTTTTCTATTAAAATCCCATTTCTTTAAAACCTTGTAATCACAGCTTGAAAAGAAGATCTCTCCAGAAACAGAGAGGATCTCACTCAGAAACAGGCTGCCGACCACCAGCTTGAATTATTTTCCAAATTCTGAAATTTGTAATTAAAAACTCTCACCCAGATGAAAATGATGAATTCTCACGTGAAAATTGCAGAACAAAAAGGTACTGCGAATCTTTATGAAAGGGCAAACTTTATCGAGACAGCACTGGGGAAACCAAAGTGCAAATACCTTTGGATAATTTCATATTTTCCAAATAGAAATGGAGTATTAAAACACACTATCATAAAGGTTAGACATCCAGTGCAAGGCACTCGCACGTATAGCCAATATTTTTTTTAATATAGGTGAATCAAACCTGAGTCAAAACACAGATTTCATTCCCAGTCCTCTACCACTGCAGCAGCCACTCATCATTTTGCTGCAAACGCTCTGACTCAATTTGTGGGAAGAACACTGCAGGAATTCTGATTTCTCATCAGATTTCCAGGTCACCAACCAAAGACCTGGGGTTGCTGGGGTTTTTTGTGGGGTTTTTTTTCTGTCTCTCAGCAACGCCACCTCAAAACTCAGAGCCAAACAGTCCTCCTTTGCCTTCGAAAACCAGCACGAAGGTTTTTCAGTCAGAACTTAACTGCTGATATTTGAAGCAAAGTAAAACCCAGCTCCCTCTCCCCGAGCCGTGTCGGCTTGCGCTGCGCTGACGGGAACAGACATTTGTTTTTGTCAGTAGAGGAAGAAGAAGAACACGACTCGAAGACACACGGGGAGCAGATTTGTTGAGTAAGAAGGTGCTATTTTTACAAAGTCGCTTGACATTGCGAGACGTCGAACATTTACAGGGAGAGAAAGGTGCTTAGGCAGCATTTCCCACAGCTGTGCAGCGCAATCCCAGGGAAGAACCACTGCCCCCATGGACCTTCCCCAGGGAACAGGCTGCCAGGCAGGGCTATCTGTGGCCACTGGCTGGGCAACAATTCCACCTTGAAAGATGCATTTGATAAATAAAATTTGTTCATGCCCAGGTTAGAAAAGGTGGAATTACTCCAATTAATGCTGCATTTATCATTCAGGTAAGTACTGGGGATTTCATTTCCAGGTGTGCTGCCCACCTGCAGGGTCTGTCTGAAAGCCACGGGGCCAACAGATGTTCGGCGTAGCTGAAAATCAGATCAGAGGCACAAATCTGCACAGGAATCTAGGAACAAGCATGTGCCTAAATACCGTTCTGGATGTAAGCCTGAGTCGCTACCAAAATCATCGTACAGAATCAGCCAAACGTTTAAAAGGAATTCTCACTCTGTGTTTCTTGGATTAGAAACCAGATTGAAAATTTATTTGTCATTTAATCCTAAATAGGCCAATTGAATTTTTTTTTTTTCTATATTTCAGTTGGTTTTGCAGAAGAGTATTCCTGGATTCTACTGCATTTCAGTAATACTAACAGTTTGAACTACCTGGTCCTTTTTAAAAGCAAGTTTTATAAAAAACTAATCATCACCACACCAATATTCAGAATTCAAAGCAATCTCTTATGCCTCATCCTCTGCTGAGTTGCTCCCATCACCGATCTCAGCATAAAACCAGTTGCCTATCACTGAGGAAAGCAGAGCCTTTTCTTTGGGCCCCTTTTCCACTCCCACAATAAATGTGCTGCAAACGTTGGCAAGACTCACAAAAGACAAAAAGGAAAGTGCTGAACTAGGTGAGGAACATGAGCAAAGACTTTAAAGGCTGAGAGCATGAGGTGCAACACTTTTACACGTTAGAAAACCTCTTAGAAAACCGATGAACAGTTATGATCTGGGTGGGTTTTGCTCCTGAGCATTCACTACTCAGAAAAAAACCCGTCACCCGATTTAGCTTCTCTTTTTTAACACAGAAGACATGAAACAACACGAACAATTGATTGAATTTTTCATTCTGCCATGCAGTTCTCTCATTGGAAGTGACACCTGGAATCACATGCAAGTACAGTCCCCGCAGAGGAGGATACTGCTGGGGTCTGCAGGAGCTGGTAGGAAAGAGTCCAAAAGAAATATAGACATATATAGAGATATATGTTGTCAGCTACTCCAAGATCATGTTCTCATTCAACCAGAACGTCATGCAGAGTGACGCAGAGAGTCTGGGAGGGGTGGTCTTTGGATGTCACTCGAGCAGATGGTAAATGAGCCTCAGTTGGGTGGAAAGTGTCCGTGTTGGTGACATGAATGTGAGGAGAGAGGGAATCCAGCCACACATGACAACATGAACTGAAGCTGGGAATTCTGATAGCTAAGAGCGGGGCGAGCACAGGGCAGGTGCCCTGCTCATTCCAGAGGGAAGAGAAAGGAAAGAAAACTGTGGCTTTGCAACCACAGACAAAGATTATGGGAAGCCGTAACAGGGCAGGCCTTAGTTCCTAGGTCTTCACAACCAATTTCAGTTGGAATCTCTTAAAAACATACCCAATAACAAACCAGTTATGTTTCCAGGCTGACTTTGGGGAAGGTTTACAAAACTTTCAGCTTTTCACTTGAGTTTAACAAAGGATAGAAACTGAATTGGCTTTTTCTCTGCTGCCAGTCAAAACACGAGAACCCGTGCTTGGGTGAACGCATAAGGACCAACCCATGGTCCCACCACTGATAGAATGATGCTCGCTGCACTAGTGGGCTTTGCCTTTAGGTTCATTTATGTCCAAGAGCCCAGCACTCAGCAGCAAAACATGAGTGATATGAACTAACCTTCACATATAAACATTAAATAGCCTTCCAAGAAGCTGCCATCAGCCTCCGGAGGATGCTGGGGTTTTGAGCTCCTGTTTGAAACCCCCAGGTTTGGGGTTCATTCCACAGTCCTCTACAGCATTAAACCAGCACTTTTAAAAAATGCAATCTCATTACGTTAGCAGTAATTTTGGATCAATAACGAGTATCACCTGTAATGTCTCATCATTGATTTTAAACTATGCTTGAGCAATCGTTTCATTTTCTCCTTTCATTTTGTAGGCAGCAAATGGTAACCAAACTGAGTTGGACTGGAGTGGACTCAGCTAAGTCTCTGCAGATGAATTCAGTCAGTAACAGCATTCATTCTTCTCATAATCAACACCCAGGAGAAAGAGGCTATCTCCTGTTGGGAAATTAGGCTGGTTTTTAATCCAGAGTTTGTGCTGAGCTCACGGTGTATGAGAACAGCTTGTTTAAACCAGGCGGGAGTGCTAGGAGTGATTGATAGCCTTTGTGGCTATCGCTGGGCTCCAGTCCAGTGGCAGGTGTGAATAAGAGGCAGAAACCAGTTACTGGAGACATGAAGGAAAGGAAAATACATCTGTGTCTGCAGAAGTTGCCATGACTAGAGCAGAAATCAAGAGAGGACCAGGTTCAAGCCTGGTTTGCCTCCAGTGATTTCACCTGGAAAGGTGAATTCAGCCCAAAGAATGGTGTTTCTAGAAGGAGAGGAAGCTGGGCATCAGGAAAACCAAAGGTCAGACAGTGATCAATGTCATGGTGGGTGATCCCTCTTCATCTACAATCCCTAGGTTAGATGTGGGTTGGAGGGAGTGACTGAAATCCTAAGGGGACAGAGCAGAGCTGCACCTTCCCCACAGCCACCACGGCAGTGTGGGACCTTGGGTGAGTGAAGGGACACTGGAGCCAAACACAACTTTAACCTCAGCCTTTGGTATTTCGCAGCACTGCTGTCACCCCTCTCCTTCCTAACACACAGCCTTTTTTTTCCCCAGACTGATGTTGAGGGGTCTCAAACACCATATCACACATATCTTGCATCTTCTCGCAACCTTTTTCTATTTGCCAGCTCAGATCTTTCGCATTCCAGGAGCAAAGTAAAAATAGTTGGATTGCCTCTTTGAGCTGGCTGATAATTCCTAGCCAAGACTTTAAGAAACATGCTACAGCCAGACCCGCAGACCAGTCAAGGGCTCTGCAAACACCTTTCCTTCTCCAGACTACGTGCTACTTCTTCCTACCATCAGGTCTCCATGGTGCCTTCATCTCGCCAGGAAAGTCTCTTACAAAGCAGAGAATGATAGACCTGATAATCTGGTTTCACACAGTTACATTACAGTCAAAAATGCACGCATTATTGCATTTATTGACTAGAGATTGTTGATTTAGCACATTAAGAAACCACAGCTGCTAAAGAGTTTTCTATTAATTTACCTACATTGAGTTTTCCATGATTGCCTCATCATTTGCTGTTATTTTCTTACAAGCATCCTAGATGAAGGCTTTTAGCGCTCAGCCCTAGATGCATCACAGTGCTGGCATCGGCCCCTAAGAGTTTGTGCAGTGGGGGATTGCAGCCAGGTAGCCCAAGGGGCCAGGAAAACAAGACATCTGCATTATTTTTACGTCCCTTCAAGGTTAACCTATAGATTTACTAAAGCATGGTGTGTAAAACACTACACTCAGGATGGCTGTGGGTATCAAAGATGCTCTTGTAGCTAACCTGAAGTTCAAGACTCCTTTTTGACTGGAAGAACCACAGTCTGTAACCTTACTTCTCAGGGTCTCCAATGGATTAAGACAATCTTGAGATAATAATTTGTTTCATCCTCCCTTTCCCTTGCAGAACTCAAGACGGGGGAGATGAAATGAGGACCACAGTGGGAAGGAATTCAGTAGAAAATAGAAAAAAATTATACTGGCTTTACCATTTAACAATTCATGCCTAGGAAGACATGCAAGGAAGACATTAAGATCAGAGTGGCTGATTTTCCAGAAAACAGAGCTGGACATGGACAGGTGAGAGGACAGCATTATGAATATCACTGCTTGCTTTAATCTCTGCCAAAACCAAAATCAAGCAATTAAAAGGACCCCTTCTCTAGGGAGCAGCACCTGCTTATACTACGCCTCCACCTTCAAGGATAAACCAACCTCACCTGGCAAATGGAAACACTACTGAAGTCATGATAATTTATTCTTTCAGCTAGACTATTGACCAAATCTTTGCCACTTGGAAATAATGTTCAAATGCTGTCTGTGCAACTGCTGATCACCCCATTTTTAAACCAGACCTTTTATGGATAAACTTCAAGGAAGGTCACAGTACCGTCAAAACACGTAGCAGGAGGCTACCTCAAAGATTCAGGCCATTTATCCAGGTTCAAGGGATTTCCTACCATGGAGAACTGCTTATTATGAAACCTCAATAGTGCCCCCTCACTCTTTGTTACCCATTCGGAGATGGGATTTACCACCACACCATTTCTGAGCTTCTGGTACACTCAAGTCTCAGGCACCAGCCTTAGCCTCTAGACTGACAGATAATAAAAATAGCCAGTAGGGAAAAAAATAGCAAGAAAAGAAAAGATACAAGTTGGAACAATTAATGGAGAGAATCAGAGAGACATGTGCTTTTGAAACTGCAGTTTGTTGGCTTTCTGAGGGAGACAGAGACTGGTGATTTTGAGAATTAAAACGGACTCCAAAAAAAGAGCATGCAAAAATCCGATTTCACAAACATGCGGCATCACTCAGTGCCCTGCGCTCCTGGGCTTCCACCTGCCTGGCTGCGGGGAAGAGCTGATGGGGTTCACCTGCCAGCATTCACAGCATGCAAACTCTGGGCATTGCTCACTCAAGAAGGTGCATGTTTGCTGCTGAGAAGCAGTGTCCGGGGCGGGGGAAGAGTCTCCTCCAGGGCAGGCGTGGAAGTAGACGCCGTATTTGTGCATAAATAAGATATATGTTTCTGTGTACCCTGATGGCCATCACATGGGTGCACTAAGGGATGCTCATGGGGAATTCTCTGAAGACACCTAAGAATTGGCAACTCGATGAAAAAGATGGAAACTCTGCCCGAACAAAACCCTCTGCTCTAGCTATCTGTTCCCCACAGGATCTAGAAACAGAACCATTCACAATGCCAACGTCAACGCTACGGGGAACCCGAATTCCCTACGTCTGGTGGGACAGGCTGAGATTAGTCCTTCTCTAGCTGCGTAGTAGAGGTGCTAGATAGGCAAGCCATGGCTTCCAAAGGCCACAAGACTAGGAAAGGTCAATTTGTAGTGTTCAGCGAGCCAAAGGAATGGTGATTGAGCAGAGGGAGGAAGCTGGAATTTCTCATGCTACTAACTTGGTATTGCTGTAGAGCGCAATTCAATTTGCAAGGACTCCCTGGACCTTGAGGAGGGATGGAGAGATAGAAAGGAAGGGGTCTTTAAAAATAAAATAATAAAAAAAAAAATTTTTAATTTTCTTTTTAAAGTGTTTTGTCATTTGTTAAACTTCAGTTCCTGGCCTCCTTCCTTGCTGAGCAGACACTGGCTTGCTAGCCCAGACCAAATTTCCCTTCCTCGTCTCTTTGATTCACATTCTGCACGATTAGCAGACAAGGAAGCCTCTAATTTCTGAGCGGGCAATGGGGAGGCTCTTTCACCTTGGTTTTTTTTTTACTCATCTAGTACCTCTATTAAGCAGAGAAGTGATCAGAACGGGTGGTAGCAGGGTAGAGGGAGAATGAGCCGTGCAGCTTTTGATTAGTTCCGTGCGACGCATTTCCCGTGGTACCTAGAGTTTCCTGAGCAGCATCCGCAAAGTGACTCTCTGCACGGTTTGCTTTTACTGGAAATGAGGGGAGAGTAAAAATTAGACCTGGAAGCAAATGCCAGACAGGAAACTTTTGATTACTGACTCTAGGTTTAAAAGACAGGTGTTTTGAGGGCCGGGTTCATGACAGGATTTTTCTGTTTGAGTGTTAAATGGGGGAAAAAATAATAATAAAAATCACGGGGGGTTCTGAAATTTGTCTCTCTTTGGTCAATACGTTAGAAATGATGCATTCTGCATTACACTGGTGGCATCAGCTCATCTACCACTGACTAAGTCCTGCAGGAAGATTCCTGTATTGGAAACAAAAAGTAGTCTCCTCTTCCTCTGAACAGATAAAGAGGACTTTTTTTTTTTAATTGTCTAAGCCATGGGGGGCCAAAACTTTAATTTGTTTTGTCCAACAAAATCCCAAAGGTTCAAATCTCTTCTTTTTAATAAAATTTTTTAAAAAAAATCACAAAGAGAGCTAGTTTACCTGCAAATTATTTGCACTTCTCATAAAAGATTTAGCATTATATTAAGCCTGGCATTTATAAAAAAAAAAAAAAGAAAAAAAAAAGTAAAACCAGGGTGTGGTACAGTCCCTTATGAGAAGGGATTAGAAAATCTACGTTCATGCATCTGTTTTTCTCACTGCTTTTTAGACAGGCCCTGCCACTTCTGGGGAGTCGCTGGCTTGGCTGAGGCACCACCGCAGCTCCCGGGAGAGTCCATCCCAAATCACTGCTCAGGCGCTGCCCTGCCAGGAGATGGCCACCACCACCAGGGTCCTCCATGCCATGGAGCAGCCCTCGACCTGTGGAAGGGTAATGCTGTGGTCCCCATCACCCCACCTGGCCACCAGCGGGTATCACTTGCTGAGTTCATGGACAGACAGAAAAGGCCAAAGGGTATAAAAACCCAACCTCATTTAACATTTGAACTCGGCAATTGGAGGAGCTCATGGGCACATGCAGAAGGAATTTGCAAGGAATTCTTTCTGCTTCACGGGCATCCCGTGCAAGCTCAGCTGATAAACCCCTCTCCATCTTGGGAGCATCCTCAGGCACCCACAAAGGGACCCCGCATCCCCAGGGAGTCCTGGGCACTGGTTGTGCTACGGGGGCTGATCTGGAGCTGGGGTCTGAGCATCACGGCGTGGGAGTGGGATATTCAGCATGCAGAGCCTTGGGGAGACACATGGGTTACCCTCCTCCTAGTCTCCTCTGCGGTCCCTATGGGAAGATGCAATCCCTTTCCGTGCAAATAATCTGCTCCCCTGAAGGCAACTGATTATTTCCAGATTACTGTCGGTCCCAGCATGAGTCTCTGACACCAGTTGAATTGATTAGAAGGTTAAACACCAACCCAGGATACCATGGCTGTGATTGATACTGGTTTCCATGGGCAGCAGTGGTTAGTGACACCTTGGACACCCTAGGCTGGATGAGCAGGGGCCCACTGAGTCAACCAAAGGCATCCTCCAGTGCATACAAAAGCCTGAATCACACCCCTGAACAGTGTATCTCAGACAGACATACACATACATTGATATATAGATAGATATACGCACAGATATACATACACATTACAAGGTGGCCCAGTCCAGAATTCACTCAATATAATGGCCAAGGTCTTGCTGAGTTCATTAGGGTCAAGGACAAACCCCACAGCTGAGGACAACCTTCTGAGGTGGTTCCTCCTATTGCCTACAGGGCTAAACTCATGCTGGACAAAGTAATCTGAGCTTTAGCTTCCTAGTTCCCTGGAATCCTTCTGTTTCTTTTTCTCTGATATTAACACAGTATTACAATCATTAATTTTTAGCTTCTCACCCAATCATATTTTGGAAAAAACAAGAGGAACAAATGTGGTCACGGATGCCTTTAGATGTTGATCAAACCATCTGTTAAAGAGCATCTGCAGCTCACATTTCATGTAGAAGCCTCCGTAGTCCTGGCTAACCATACGCCTGCCTCTTTGACATTACCATCAGAAGACAAAATAAACAGAGACGAGATGCCACAGCCAATTTCCAGCCTGATTAACGTGGGAGCAACTAAAGCCCGTTACCACTCCAATTTCCTGGCTTTCTGCAGCAGGACAGGTGAGAAAAGCCCCATTAGGGAGCAGCCCTCCTTCCCTGGGGTTACGAGGCAGAGAGGACTCATTGCTGGACCCTGCACAAGAGCAGGGTGGAGAGATGCTTGAATGGGCACTACCTGCTCCTGCAGCAGCAGCCAGCCCGGGGAAGGGCAGGGGCTGCTTCTCCTGGTCAAGGCAGATGGTATAGCAGCTATGGTGCCCAAAGCGATGGGCAACAGAGGAGGCTCTGTAAGCAGGTTTTTAAAAAGGAAGGAAAATGAAAAAAATGTAAAAGAAAAGGGGGTGGTGGTGGGAGAAGAGGCAGGTAGCATGTAGAAAAAGGCCAGCATCTTTTCTGCTCATCACAGCTCCATGTCACGGGGAGGTGAGCTCTGGTCCCCTCCCAGGCAGGTCAGCTCACAGCTTCCCAGTGCTCAGGCACAGATGGATGCAGACAAGCTCGCGGTGGAAAACACACCAGGAATGATAGAGGAAGGACGTAACCTGTCTCAGATCAGCTGTCCCATGTTACACCAAGACCAAATCAAAAGCCACCTGAGTAATTCCAGGCGGCCCCAAGCCTCTGCCACACTAACCCCATCACCTCCCCACATCCTCCCACCCCGGGCAGAAGCACCAGAGTCAGGGGGCAAGACCCCAAGTGCTGTCCCACACACTGGTGGAGCGTTTGGGATGCTCCTGACCTTGCAAGGCAATATTGGTCTTGCACAGCATGCTCCCGTGAGCCATGCCAGCATCTCTTCTCTGATTTAAAATATTTGAAGATGCAAAATAGTGGAAAAACCATTTCTGTTCTGTTTGCTGCAGGGACTTTTCAACTATGGATATAGGAAATCAGCCACTCTCAACGCATAACTACAATGGGAGGAAGATCCAGCTATCTCCAGATGAGACACCACGCTTCCTTACATCAATGGAGATGGAAAGTGGTAAATCCTTTACCAGCTGAAGCAATAAAAGAGTGGTGCTGGGGTCAGCTACGAGAGAAGACTCATCCCCAGGAGTTTCCTAAGTGACAGTCATCAGCGACAGACCACGGCTGGATGATTAACTGATGGGTGGGCTGAGAAACAGCACAAGTTTTCATTTCTAAGGGCAGGATGACACATTCAAGCATCATTGTGAGCCTCTTGGAAATCAAAGTGGGTGGAAGATTGGGGATGTGAATGTAAAAGAAACTTTTATCTGGGAAAATAGCCAATTTGGGCTCCCCTGAATAAAGAGAACATTGCGTGGAATTCTTTCCTGAGGTCTGAGACATTATGAGATGGAACAGGGCAGCAGGAGCAGGTAGAAATGATCCTGCCCTAACAAACCATGGGAGGGAAGAGCTGTGGTTCTGCTCTACGGTGACTGAACTGAACAATATGGCAAGGATTCTAATCCCATGTACTCAAGCAGCTGCAGACTCTCAGCTTAAGGGTATGGTTAGCATCTTAGGACAGAGGGCATCAAAATCCTCCGTGTCACAAGAGACAGACACACTACAGGAGCAGGAAAGCAACATTGGGAAACAATCCCGATGAAGTAGCTATATACAGGATAAAAACACTCTGAAAAAGGGTAATGAAAGGCTATATTTACTTCTTTCTGTGACATGAGATTAAGAAAGTGGTGTAGAAACAGAAAAAACATCTGCAACCTCTACAAAGAAACATATCCAACCTAGTGTATTAACTGGTGAAAATGAACCCTGCAAGATGAGACTGAGATTCAAACATAAGAAGTAAGACTGCTGCCTCAGAAATAAACCTATCACCTGCTTAGGATGATGGCTGGTGTGATCCTAGGAGGGACCATCAGTCCTAAGAATTCCTCTGCTACGGAGCTGATCGGGTTGAAAAGAGATTTTGTCTCACTGCAAAGTGGATTTACCCTTTGATGCATTTGAAATATGTCACTGGCTGAGACAGGGAGGTGGAGCAGCCAGGTCCCTGGGATGAAAAGCTGACCCTCCTGATGCCACGGGAGGGTGGACAAGATTTCAGCCCTGGTCTGCTCCCAGGAAGCACTTGCCATATAATGCTCCCTGCTTTAATAAAGCTGGATGGAGGCTGTGCACAGGCAGAGACCCCCCAGGTGGGAAAAAAAACAAATAATAAAATTCTGGGTAGTTGAAACATGATCTTGGCATTTTGGATTATTTGGTAGGAAAGTGGATGGAGCGCTGCAAAGGTTCTGCTTGCAAAGAAAAGCTCAAATGAAAGACAGAAAAAAGAGTCGAGGAGGGGGGGAGAGGAAGGAAGGAAGGAAGGATTACATTTTCCTCCTTTTACTCAGCACCGTATCTACCCAGATATCTTTGGTTGGATTTTATGCCAGGGAAAAATTAGTTTCTGGCTTCTTCTAAGCTAAAAGGCATGGCAGAAAATTACATCTGCAGAATGCCAGGCTCCAGTTATACTTCTGAAAAAAACATATTCAGTCTTCACAATGTTTAGGCTGTAAGCTATGTTTTTGAGATATGAGATGGAAGATCTGAAAGCCAAGCAGATGATCTCCACAGATCATCAGTTCTGCATCTTGCCTCCCAAGAAAAAAAAAAAAAAGGAGAGATTGAGCCCCAGAACTACTTCTTAAAAGAACTGGGAAAATATAGCACATAAAATCCCAGAATTAAATACTTCTAAGGGGATGAAAAGCATCCTAAAATTATCCCAAATACCAGCCCTGCTGCTTTCCCTGGGACATGTGAATAGAGAAAAGCTCTCCCCGAGGTGAGATTTATGGCTGGCCTTGGAAGGTGCTCGCCACGTCTCAGAGGGCGCCAAGCTGAGCACGCTCTGCGTGGTGGACTGGAGGTGTGGAGGGAGGACGGAGCAGGGACCGTGCTTCATCCAGAGGTCGTGAGGCCAAAGGGAATGGGGTGGAGAGAAAGGGATATCTCTGCCATGCAACGTCGTGCCGGGTCAGAGAGCCCTCCTGTGTCCCACGGAGCAGCAGGTCCCACGCAGCCCCGTGCGGTGCCCTGCAGCGAGAGGAGCTCAGGAGAAGTTGCTAACTCGGTGGCAGGGTTCCCACATCACCTCCGCCTGGCATGGCATTGGGTGATGGAGACATCAGCAAAGCATCACCTACCCATCATTGAGCCTGCATTATACTCTTCCAGCTACGACTCTAGCAACAAAAGTTAAAAAAAAGCCCCCAAAACAACCCCTCCCCACCAAAAAGCAGCATCAACCAAAGCCCTGCCATCACCCCGGAGAAGTCTCTGCCAGCTCTGCCCGTGCTGCCCACCGCTCTTCTCTCTAAGCCCCCACAGCCTGGCTTCTACCCTCGCAGCTCCAGCCCGAGGCAGGCTGGAAGGAAGATAGGATTTAAGGTCCAGCATACACGGAAGAGACGTTGGACTGCCACAGCACAGAAAAAGCACGTCAATACCTAGAATGCTTCCCTCGATGGCGCCACGACATGGTACACACACGCACACACGTACAGAGAAATCTACGGGGAATGCATGGGGATGGCGTGTTGGCAGTGATACAGACCTTGGCGATGGCTCTGGCTGCTGCTCTTTCCTTTAAACAGAAGCAATAGTACATTAGCATGGGCTCAGGTGGCAACAGATGTTGCTGCTTCACTGTTAAAACATAACGAAAAGGACAATACCAAACAATACAGCTAAGTGGAAGTTGTGGACAGAAGAGAGGGAGAGGTGCGCTTAATTCCTGGAGCTTCTGGCCCAGACAGAGGATCACTGGAGACTCACACAACCTCAGAGAAGACACATACAACGCACAGGGCTGAAGAGTTTATCCCAACCCATCCTCGTGCCTAGGCATGACGGGGACACCTGACGGTCGTGTGATTTGTGTGAGCACAGGAGGACTTCTATGGGCTCAGAGAGAGGCCCCCTTCCTTTGGAAATGCACCACCCTGTCCTTATTCTGCACGTAGGGAAGGATCTGAACAGCTCTTATGACCCTGGTGCACTTGCTTTCCCTTCCTGGTTGTTAAGACTGAACTAATGTCAGATCTCTTGATGCTCAGCTTCATCCCACCATGCTAAGGTGTGGTGCTGGGGGGACACTGGTGGGAAGGAGTACAGACCCCCTGCCCTGGCATCCTGACACCCCAGGTGGGGCTTCTGCCTCCAAAGCCTTTAGGAGCTACTTTCCCAAAGGAGTTGGCAAAGGCTATGCAGAGGGAGTGGGACACCACATTTTTTTGCATGCAGTTTTGTCCTGAGAACCCAAATCACTTGACTGCCCTGAAAAATCTTCAGTGTTGAGGACAACGTGAGCTGAACACCTGCGGAAGGGGAGGTGTGACACTGGAAGCCAAGCTAAGGTCACACTGAAAAAAAAAAATCTTTCACCTTCACTGACATCTTAGTGTCATTTCCCTCCAGCAATGAGGGAAACCTGCTCTGCCTTCAAGTGTTCTTGATTCATGGATACTTAACACTGAGCAGGCTGTGTTCCTCAGCAGATAAGGGTTTGCCTCCCATAACACCAGACTGACTAAGGGACAAACCAGACTGCAAGAAAACCTGGGCAGGAGGAGCAAAATTCCCTCCAGAGGGTGATGCTCTACCAGCCCTGGTCCTGCCTCCACACAGCAGTGACAGTTGAGGTCTACACAGATCCTGGTCCTTGGGCTGAAGGCAACAGCCAGGAGAGACTGGAAAAAAAACAACTCTCCACCCTCTACTCTTTGCTCAGACAAGCTTGAAAGCCCAGCCTCAGTCACTTGCTCAGATAATCATATTTTTCAAGTTTGTAGCCATGGGTCTACAGATCTCTACTCTCTGCAGAGACACACAGCCCAGGGCAGGTCCCACCCCACGCCTCCCCGGCTGGCCCTGATGTCCACCAGCACGGCCAGCATCTCTCCATCCCTCCCAGGATCTGTACACTCCCCACTTACATGGGGCAACCTTGGCTGCTTAAAAAAACCCCCAAAATTACCACTCTCAAGTATAGTTTTAAGCTGCAGGACTCCTGACCTTCTAGGGCAATCCTGTGTATCTCACCATAGCTAATTTAGCCAAAATTTCTCACTGCTCCAACCTTGTCTGCTCTCTGGGGGAGGCGAGGGAAGTCTGGAGACTGAATTAACACATCGTGGGCCTGAGTCTCCTCCTCTGAGGGTGGTGAAGAGTAGAAAGGTCAGAGGAAAACCAGGAAGACTACCTTGATAAGACCCTTTGAAAACACAACTTTGCATTTTCAGTGGAGCACTGCAACACCACTGCAGAGCCAAGTTAGGCTGAAGAAACTCATTTACAGCATGGGAGAGGGACAGAGAGGAGGTCGCTGGACAACCCAGGGGGGATCCCAGGCTGCCAAAACCTCTCACATCTTCCAGGCTGTCCATATGCAAAAGGCAGGAAGGAAAATAAAAATAAAATAAAAAAAAGGAAAGATAAACCAAACCCAAAACCAAAAGAAAAAAAGGTTGCAAAGTACAAGTTTTCCATGCTCTCTTAACTCTGCTGCTAACCTGAATGTCAGTCCTGATTTGCTCTTCAGGTTCCTCAGGAGCTCCAGCTGATTCAGAGGAGGGATGAGTCTACAGGGAGAAAACAAAGACCGTTAATATTCTGGCAGAGCTGATTTCAGAGCCTCCTGTCTTGGAACCTTCCCCCGCTGCCCCATCCTTACAACTAGAACCAGCTTTGTGCCACCAACTGCGACTGGGAGACAGCTCGGGAAGGATGGAGAGGGGTTTGCCTGCTACTTCCAACAGTGTCCTATGGCAGAGCGGTGGGGGAAGAGAGAGAGAAACTGACAGCAAGAGAGAGAGAGAAACTTGTCTGCACCACCAGATTTTCCACCTCCCCAAAAACCAAGCGGCTGCCAGGGTTTCTGAGCAGCACGGTGGTGTTCTGGCAGGAGAGCTCCTTCACCACCTGGAGTTCAGCGGTTGGCTTGGTTTTGCTTTGTTTGGAGCTTCGGCTGCTTATTAAGTGGAGAGAAGCTTGAGTTCTGCAGTGAAATGGGAAAACTCAACCCTGGAGCTCTTGGAAATGCGCTGAGGCATGGCAGGGAGCAGCTTATAGGGCAGAGAAAACAGAGACCTGACCATCCCAGGACAAAGAGTGCTCTGGAGTCAAGTTTAGCCAGTTCCCTACTGACCATACTAGATTTTGCCCCCAAATGAGGCAAAATCATATATCATCACCTTCTGGATCAGGAATGAATCTTTTCCAGGAAGAACCTGACAACGGGAATCCTGCTTAATAATTAAAAAACACCCAACGAACAAACACCCTGTTGTTTATCCTGCTTTTGTGCTAAAAGCCACTGAATTAGCTTCCACATCCACTTCTGCTTTTTTCCCTCAGCCCCTGGGAGACTGGGGCTTCCTCCATAAATATTTAACACTGACATTCACAGTCAAGATGTGAGCTGGAGGTGTTGGGGGAAGGATGGAGAACGCCGCACACAGTTGGGAAGAGCAGCATCTACTCAAGAGTGGCACTTGGGGACCCTGCATTTGAGGTCAAGGCCAACGAGGCTCATCCCAGGGCTTGCTGAAAACTCTTTTCTGGGCCACCAAACGTGCCCTTGTCAAAGTGTTGAAGTGCCACAGGCCATTGCTGTGCCCAGAGGGTGCAAAGTCAGCAGAGCAGCTGCCTCCATCCACACTTGTGACAAGCAGGCGGGACGATGCACCACTGCAGGGATGAAGGGGAGGATGAGGAGCTCCTGACGGGCTGGGAAGGGGCTGCCTACAGCTGCCCACATCTGGACTGTTGGGGCCACAGCCCAAAGAGCCACAAGCCCAAGGCAGAGCATGCTTATGGCTTTGCTGGAAAAGTGAACCTCATGGGTTTTATTGAAAGCAAGAACAACCTACTCAAACTGTCCCAAACCTACAACATGGGGCTGGAAGGAAAGACGTGCAAGTGCTTGCAGACGAGCAGACTGGTCTCAGCTGAGGTGCTGTAAGAAACAGGGCTGTTGCTTACTGCAAAATAAAAGTAGAGATGTTCATGTCCACATTTTTTCCATCCACTATGAGACCAATAGTTTCACAGTTTCCCTCTATGTGGAAAAATACCAACCAAACAAACAACTGGAAAAGCCTCTCCTCTGCATGCACAAAACTCATCCTCCAAACCACAGTCATTCAGCAGAGCAGCTCTGCTGTTCCCAAGATTGAGGCAATCAGAACATTTTCCAATCCTAAGTATGGAGAAAAGAATAAAAATAGGCTTGAAAATTTTGGCTCAGCTCCCCAGTCGAGCCCTGTCCGCTTCCATACAGAGAAGAGCACATCTTGATCTGATGAATTAATGATCCTCTTCACTCAAGACGTCAGGGAGAAGCTGACCTTGGTGCAGTGGAGCAGTGCACAAGTGCTGGGCTGTCACTTCCCTTCAAACCCACCACAGGGTTGGCAGATTCGTTCCAAGATGGGAGATGGTGGTGCATAAAATCGAGCACTAAGTGTACTCAGTAGTTAATGAAGAATGCAAGACTGTTCTTTCTGTGAGTTCGTTTTTCAGGGAGGTCCATACTCAGCAGAAGATAGGACAACAGCCCCACTTTCTCCAGCTGGGAGCACAAAACCAGTGTTCCCAGTGATGCAAGTCTCAGAGCTGAAGAGCTCATTCTCTCACTACACTGAAGGATTCAGGATCCCAAAAGGAGCTCCTTCCTCTGCATTAACCCATAACACAAGGTCTGAAGCTGGCAATCTCTTGAGCCATCACAGATGCTTCCCAGGAAATGAGAAGACACACAAGTAAACACAGAAATTCACCTTTTCTGTGGTATGTGATGGGCCTGGTACATGTACAGTGGGAAAAGAAACGTTGTACTGAAACAACAATTATTAAAAATGGGTGTAAATTCATCCATGTACTTGACCTCAGATTTAACCTGCATTAAATGCTCAGCATAACCTGTCGTTACAAGAGCAGCTTGGAGAAGAGGTACTGCATTGCACTATTTCACCAGAAGCTCAAAAGGCAGGGTTCTGCACAGAACTTTAACTGGGCTTTGCTATAAAATGCTGGATGGAGGGCACCATGCACTGGTGTGTGTTCACCCAGGGGACAAGGTGCCACAGGTGCCACCGTGTCCTCCAGAGATGTGGGGAAAGGACCTCTGGCTGGGGCATCTCACATTTTCTCTCTCTCCTCCTGGTCCATGTGTCACTTGTTAGCAAGGGAAGCATGTTTTGGTTAAAGGGGAGCGAGGTAAGAAGATCTGCACGCCACAGGAACACACACAGCTCATGCTACCCACCAGAGCAACGCTGCTGAGTCACCTACAGCTCTTTCCCACCACCCCTCCCAGTACAGCACAGAGAAACACCACACTAAACTCCCAGTACCAGCTCCCCCAATCCAAAGGGAAAGGAAATTTTGTCTTCCTGGGTAGCACAGACAACGTTCAAGCATCAGGGGACAGTAGGGATATCATGCCTCCAGCCAGGACATCACCAAAACCCCACAACACGAGGAGGGCAGCAGCACACGACAGTGGGTGGGAGCACACACAAGAACCCGCGCACACCACGACACACACACAGAGACCAGGGTGACCTTTTTTCAAGAGCCCCAGTATGAACAATTAGGAAGAAGGTGACAAGGAGATGGATAATGGAATGGGATGGGAACGTAAATGAGTCTCCATGCCGTGCTGGAGTTCCTACAACGAGCCAATTACCGCCCTAACCATGACTTTATGTCTCCAGCCTAAGCTATTTTTCGTAACTGGGAGCATTTATGAAACTTATAAAATATTTCATTATAAGAAATGGGATGCAAACGACGAAAGATTTTCACACCCAGCAGTAGAAAAATGTCTGATTCTCACAAGAGGCTGCTGATCAGGACAACAGGAAAACACTTCCATAATATTATACTTGCAACTCATTGATGCCGTTTGCTGTAAATTAACCACGCAAAGCGGTAAGTGTGATTTACTAAGGCCCTAAAATCTGCATCTGTGAAAACTGGAACCAGGTTTGGCAACGAGGCTCTAAATCACCTCAGCTCCAACGGCATTAATGCATCTAGCGAGGATTTAAACTGCTCTAAGAACAGAGCTTGGCCCACAGTCTTGAAATGCAAGCCATTTATTCCCCATCATAAAATATTGAGTTGACTACACCTTTGGATTCCCACCTTGTATAAAATATGCCTGTGATTTGAAAAATCTACTCTTTTCTGCAGAACCTGAGATACCGTTATTCGTAATAAATCTTACCCAGCCACACAGAGGCCTTTTCATGTGGATTCATCCCAAAAGGCTAAGCCCCAGATGGAATAACTGGGGCTAATAACTGCTTGGCTTTAGGTCAGTCTTGGAAGGAAAATCTGAAATGGAAAAGTCCTGCTGAGAGGAGCTATCCCTTTCCCATAAACCAGACTGGATCACTAGAAGAAACGAATGATCATTTCAGTTTAGCATTCCAGATCTTTCTCTCCTCTAGAAGCTGTCCTCAAACGCAGGTATGGTCGCTACTGCAACTTCATCCTGTGCTACTGCTCATGTGTCCCAAGCATGCCACCACATCAGCAAATTCAGCAAACCTAGAGTTACCTACAGCTCCTACAGCATGAAGTGAGATAAGTGACACAATGAAGGATGGGAAAAGAGGGATGGAGGAAGGGGAACACGCAGGAGTGATGGCAGAGGGGAAAATGGAAGTGTGAATGGGGAAGTTATATATCAAGTGTTGTATGAGTTGGAGGAGGTTGGTAAGACCATCAAGAAATCATCCTTAAAAAAGCAAGCTTATCAAGCACTCTCCCAGTCTCCTTCCTTAAATCCTCATTTTGGCAGACGGTTTCCAAACACTTGTGTGTACCAATAGCTAAAATGCACATGGAGGTGCACGGAGTTAGTCTGGAGGCAGCAGGATGGGGAGTCTGGTTTGGGTTTTCACTCATTCCTTTGAAAAAACTGATCTTCAGAGTTTTCTCTTTTTTTTTGTTTTCTTTTTTTGTTGTTGTTGTTGTTTTAATTGAAAGCTTTGCATGTTACAGTCCCAAACGAAGAACAAGGAGTGACATGACACACAGAGTCACATGCACTTCATACCTGGAGGCACCGTACGTTTGCGTTTGCGTGCTTTTCAAGTGTTTTCACCAAAGAAAACCAAAGGGATAAGAGAAAGAAAAAATAGGGGGAGGGAGGGAGAGGGGAAAGGTAGGGCAGAGGAGAGGGGAAAAGAAACAGAATAAAGAAAATTAGCATATGAATGAAGTGTATCCCCGGGAGCAGATGCGCTGTGACCAGGCAGCTGGTTCAGAAACCACCGTGTGCCTATGTCACCCTGGGGGACAGGCAGCTGGCACCGTGCTCCGAAAGCAAACGGGCACCAGAGAGCAGGGAAAATGTGGGGGCCACCGAGAGACCTTTGACAAGACACCCAGAGCTCTCAGTCCCAGCAGCCAGAGACTCCTCAGGCTGGGCTGCTGGCTTGGGAGTGACACACTGGTGGCTTTTCTTTGAAGACGAATACATGAGCACAGATGAGATCAAGGTCTTGTTCTCATGAGTGACCATAAAGAGCAGTTTGTTGGGTTTTTTTTCAGTAAATCCAGCAGCTGATGCATAACAGGCTACGATGCGTGGGCGCAGCAAGCTATGCATGCTTTACAAGCCCAAACCATACCTGCATGCACAGGAACCTCATGATTTGGTTCAGATTTGGTTCAGCCACATTTTCAATTTCAAGATGAAATCTGAGATACTCTGAGAGGCCACCATATTTTCCCCAAACCAATAAGACTAGCTCTACTGCAGTGATGTTCTGGAGACACGTCAGCTCCTCCAAGGCACATTTAACAATTTTCTCACATCAAGCAGACAGTCTTATTTGGAGATGCCTTGGGAAGATGCTCAGGTCACAAGGCTCCTGCTGTGAGGAATACGCACCCCAGTGTGGAGCAGAAAGGGTGCCAAGGTAGCAGTGACTGCAGATCACCCCCAGGCACCTGGGAGGGTGATGGGGATATTGTGTTCCTCCAACCCACTTCATAACCCTGCTGGGCATCACAGCAGCAGGGCAGCACCCATCACCTTCATGTGATGCTGGGCTCAATGTGCCACTGAGGCTGGACCAGCACCCACCAGCTGGCTTAGTGAAGTGGGTAGACAAGGATAGATGGACAGTGTGAGTGATGGAAGCTGCAGCCAGAACATACAGTCACCCCCTCTTTTTATATATATATATATTTCTTTTCTGACTAATTTATCTGCCTGCATATAACATATATTCAGAAGAGGTTTGCTGCTTTCTCATTGAAAAAAAATAGAAATCCAACTTGACTAATAGCTGAATCCATCCATGCACCCACAGCTCACTTCCCAAGGTGATGCTTAACCTGTGCACAGATAGGAGCTGGGATTTGAGGGTGAAGCTGGGCGAGCAGAAACCTGTGCCCAGGGCAGAGCACCCACAGCATCAGCCAGAAAAATTGCTATGACATTATCCTGGCATTTTATTCAAGATAGTTAGGTTCTTCAACAAATTACTTGTTTGTTTTTTTTTTCTCTTTCTCCCCCCTAAAGTTTTTATTTAGCCTGTTCTGGAGCTCTGTAGCTTAGATTTCTTATGTGTATTAGCTCCATGGGAAACACAGGTTTCTTGGATTAAGTAATTACCCCAGGACATCCTCATGCAAAAGGTTGTCACTGTATGTCTGGCCACGTGGTAAGTTCAGTCTTTCAAACAGCAGTAAAACTTGACAAAGTCCACTGAAACCAGCCTCTGGCTTTCTGGGTTTTGCAGAGGACTTTGGCCCAGGCTCTGGTCCTCATCCTCTCCAGTAGCTGATCTCAGCCAGTGCCACAAATGCACAGCAAGAAGGTCAAGTACTGGGAGGGAGAGTTTCAATGGGGGTGTGGGTTTAATGCTATTGGAAAACGGGTTTGTTCTGTTTTGTTGGGTTGTTGGTTTGGGTTTTTTTAAGCAAATTCTTGAAGTCAGTTCATAAACGTCTAGGGAAAAAGCATTTGATCGGACACACACTGGGAATGAATCCAATGAAAACTTACTGACCACGACAACGCGACTTCCAACAGGATTTTAAGATGGTTTAATAGGCTGGCTGCTGCATTTCAAACACAGGCTAATGCTTACCCTAGGAAATATACCCAGATTGTCTGCCTGAGGGCTAAAAGGCACCAGTAACACGGCAAAACACAAAGGGATCCACACTTAAAGTGGCACAACCGAATGCTAGACCACAGCCCTGCTCGGGAGCAGGGAGATGGGGCACAGTGAGTCCCATCACACCCAAGAAAACCCCATGAAGCTATGGAAACATCTAACCAACACATCCCACTCCTGCACAAACCTCAAGAGATCTGGCCAGCCCCTAAAAACGCACCAGAGAGGGATGCAGTGCAGTGTGGAGTGGAAAATGAACCACAATGTTTTCCATTTTAGCTTCTGGGGAAGCCTCCTCCTTGATGCCACCAGCCCCAAGAGTGACAGGGGGATGCAGTGCTTCCCCACATCCCGGAGGGCAGCGAGGCATGGCAGGGGACTCTATCCCCATCTCTGCAAAGCTCCAAATCCCAAGAGGTTGTGAACTGTGACAGCTCTGCTGCAACCTGTGTTGTTTCAGCTGAAAGTGCTGCCTGGGTGCGATGACGAGTTACCTCTCCTTAGGAGCAAGCCAGATGGATGCTGCTAAAACACAGCGGTGCTTTATCAGCATCACCCATCACGGCTCCACCGTCCCTTCCCTACTTGTGTCAACAGATCGTGATGGATAAATGAAATTCTAGGAACGGGAAATTGCTCACTGAATCCTGACTTGTTTTTCCTCCTCTTAAAGAACACTTAAAAAAGGGGGAGAGAAGGAAGGAGAGAAGGAGAGGAGAGAAGGAGAGGAGAGAAGGAGAGGAGAGAAGGAGAGGAGAGAAGGAGAGGAGAGAAGGAGAGGNGGGGAGAGAAGGAAGGAGAGAAGGAGAGGAGAGAAGGAGAGGAGAGAAGGAGAGGAGAGAAGGAGAGGAGAGAAGGAGAGGAGAGAAGGAGAGGAGAGAAGGAGAGGAGAGAAGGAGGACCCAGGGCAAATGCAGCTGGAAAGAGAGCTGGGCCAGTTAGGGGAGGGAGAGAAGTTTGCTGAAAGGCAGAAGGACCATTAGAGACCAGCTGGAGCAGTGAGGAGAGCCCAGGCAAGGGCACAAGGAGGGTGGCATTTACCTACGATCCAGAGCAGCTTGGGAAGGAGGTCTTCACGCCTGGGCACGGCAACTGTCACAACACAATGCAACTACCAGCGGACGTGGAGAAATAAGGGTGAAAAAGAAGAGCACGTACACACATAGACACAAAAAGGAAAGAAAAAAAAAGAAAAGAGAAAACAAAACACAACAGGAAAATGAAAATTAAAATCAAGTCCAAAAGAAATGCACACACAAAAAAAAAAAGCAAACAAAGCAAAATAACCAAACTCCAAAAGAAAAATATATGCCAGCCCTTAAGAGCTCTTGAAATCAACTTGTTCAGCTTAAGTAAATAAATTAAATAAACAAAACCATATATCCAAATAACAGAAATAAATATGGAGACACTGGTATCACGAGGAAGGCAGTGAGAGGAGGAGGAGGAGGAGGTGGTACCTGTACATGGGGACGGTGACGGTGCGCTCGTAGTACTGCCAGGTGGAGTGCAGGTCCGTCCGGGACAAGTTGGTGGCATAAAATCTCCATGCCGCCTGTGGAGGAGACACGGTGGGATGGTGACCCCCAGTGTGACCAGAACTACCCTCATTTTTATAAGCCTCAGCCAACACTGAGTCCCTCACTTTGTTTTCATCAGGATGGTTCTGACATTCTGCCTTTTCCTTGGTTTGATACATGACAAATTCCTTGATAACAAATCTGGGGTGGTACCATGACGCCCTGGATGATGTAAACCCAGCAAAACAACTGCTGTGGGCACCAGGCGTTCGCTGTCAGGGTGAGGTCAGGTATCAAATGGGTGTTGTTGCACATGAGGGAGTTTAAAAATTCAGAGAGAGGAGCAGGGGAATGTCAAATGACTCTAATTTCAAACCACCAAGGCCAGCCTTCTGTGCAGACATCTGTTACCGTGAAGAAAACGCTCCCAATTGTAACTTCCTATCATAAATATTCTCTTTGGGGAGCAAAAAAAATAAATAATAATAGTTTGGTGAAAACAGACTATCCTAATGCATTTGTCTTGCTGCGCTGGGCTGGATTGTGTTCTTTTTCTTCCCCAGATTGCCTGCCACATATGCTATTTTCCCATGGCTGATTTCCTGGCATTTATTCCCAGACAAGACCAGTTGGCAGCTGCTGTCTCACACCTCACACACACAGCCCCATCTTTCAGCTGCCCATCTCCTCCCCTACTTCTAAAAAAGTCAAATATTAAGCCCCACCAAAGTTGGGACACTGGTCCCAATGGATGTGCTCCTCACCTGAATCAGGCCCGCTGCTGGATTTCGCCTCTTCTCAAAGTGCTTCTGTCGATGCTGCTCTTGAACCTTCAGGGCAAACCCCGAACCCAAGATGCCCTGGGGAAGAGAAGGAAAATTTGCCATTAGCAGGGTTTTAGCTACGTTTTCACTAAATAGTTGGAGCAAATTTTCCCTCCAAAGGATTATTCTGGCTCATTCTTTGCTTCAAAAACAGAGGGGAAGAAAGGAGAAGCCTCCATCCAAGGCAGCCCTGGCAGAAGCTCCCCATGAAGGGGATGCAGAGTTTACTGGGGCTCACTGGAATTGCTGCTCTTACCAAAGTACCTCCAGCTGGCTGATAAAATCCAACATAACCCCACCATGCTGGGATCCAGCAAATTATCCCCACAGGGGAAAATCAGATCCCTGCAAGACGCTGAAATGCACCATGAAAAGGATGGGGGTAATTTGCTGAAATGGAGTAACTGCCCCTAAGAACAGCCCTTTGCAGGAAAAAGAAACCATTTTTCCAATAAATACTTCCTTGGAGCTTTGAGCAACCTTCTCCAGTGGGAGGTGTCCCTGCTTGGGGCAGGAGGGTTGGAATTCGATGATCTTTAAGGTCCCTTCCAACTCTAACCATTCTATGATTTTATGATTTGTGTGGAGCCAAATCTAGAGTTTCCATCCCGTTTGCTTATACACATAGTGCCCGAGCTGTGGATGTTCAGACAGGGTTTTCCCTCTTTTCCCCTTTTTTATTTCCCTTTTTGACTCAAAAATCACAGAGCAATCACAGTCAGGAGGTCTCTGGGTTCATCACACTGCTGCAGCATTGCCACCAGCTCCAGGGGCTGGGGACAACGTGCAGTCAAGCTCAAACCCCACTCCCAGAAAGACACTTACGGCAGGAAGGGCGAAGAAGGAGACACCAATGAGGGTGAAGGTTGCCGCCAGCAGCCGCCCGTTCCAGGTCTGCGGGTACTTGTCCCCATAGCCGATGGTGGTGAGAGTGATCTGCAGGGAGGAGATCAAGCACAACCCTTGGTCAAAGAGCCCTAAAACTATCCCAACACAGCCACAACTCCCACCAGCACCGGAGTGGGACATGGAAGAGCCAGGGTCACCGTGTCCTCCAAGCTGAGCAAAGTCAAGGTGCAGCTTGGAGGACCCTGGCTGCTTGGGATGGGCACCTCCATGGGCAGGGCATCCCGGACAGCCCTGCCACCCTCCCTGCTCCACACGCTGAGTTTTCACAACCAGTTGGGAGTGTTTTCATGCCTTTAGCTGACACGGGGAGGGAGCTGCCATCTGGTGCAGAGGCTTGCGGCAGCTCGGAGCCTCCCCCGGGAGATGGGGTTGTGCCTTCAGCAGGGGATGCGAACTGGAAGAGCTTCCCCCCAAACTCCCTTTCAGCATCTCAGGAAAGAAGGCAGGGATATCCACATGCATAAAGACCATGCTGTTTATTCCCAATCTTCCCAGCACTGCCTATTAGCCACACTCCCTTCCTATTTAAAAACAGCATATTAGCCCAATAGGATGAATTACAGCTGCTTCATGCAACCTAATTTAGGGCTGCATTTTTCCACCCCTCCTCAGTACTATTGCAGCACATCAGGAGAGTGCTGGAAAGCTGCTGAGTGCATTTTGGGGAAGGACTTGTGAGATTTTGTCAGAGAAAAAATTCCCTAGAGCTGCAAAATGCAGGAAAAGATGCCTTTTCCCCCACTTCAGTCCCTGGACATCACTCATGGGAAATGCTGGGTATCCCCTGAGGCTTCTGAGAGGATTTGGAGAGCCTGGGATGGGCAGGACAAGGCAGGAGAGAAATCAGGAACATCTTCTTTTGAGACTTCTGCTCAATGGACCCCAACGGTCCCCATGCCAAGTGGGAAGTTGTCCCCATCCCACAGACTCCATGGACAGAGCTGGCCCCAGGGACGGGAGCTGACAGCGTGCTGATGTGGCTTTGGAAACCTCATGCATCCCACTTAGAATAAAATCACTTCTACACAAATGGAAGCCCGATCCCAAAGCACTGTTTAATTGGACCCACTAAAAGCCCTATCAATTAGATGCCATTTGGACAAAGTGGTTAGAAAATGCATCTGCGTGGCTATTCCTTGCTGAAACACAAAGTCGAAGCAATGCTTTCTCCATAATCACTGCAAAGTTGGTTTCAAAAAATTTTTCATCATTGATATAGACAACTACAAGGATCGGACCCACTAAGATCCAACCGAGATGGATGAGTCTCTGAAAATGAAATTTAATTTGTTTTGCCCATCTTTTAACATCCGTCTGTACTGACCCTGTGAGTTGGACTATGACAAAATCTGTTTATTTCAATGAAGCTCAAATCTTTACTCAGAGCTTCTTGGTGGCAAAACAGTCTGGTGCATCCCCATGGCCTGAAATGTGGAAGGGGTGATCCTCTGCCAAAGGCTCGCACAGCCTGGCAAGCAGGAGGGAGAAATCCACACATGGTTTTCCCTAGACTGAGTGCTAATTATGGGCTGCCACTTCTCCCTCATCGTTTATTTTTCTAGTTATGTCAAATTGGGCTTTGTTTTTTATTTTTCTGTCATAACCAAGAGGCTTGACAAGCAATTTACTGCTTCTTTCCCTTTGTTGGAAGAGAGGAGCTCCTTGATCAGCCCATTCCTCCCCGAGCCTGTTACTGGGATTTGATCAGATCTGGGATTTTCATTACATGCTTTGTAATCAAGGCCAAACTAGCGCCACAGTGTCAGAGCAGGAGAACAATAACGCAAGAAGATTAGAACGTCATTAATTCCCTCTTTGTTAATGGGGGTAATCCAATAATTCACACGCACACGCGCACACAGAGCAAACTAAAACTACTGCCCTTTCCTCCTTTCTCAGCAAAGATGTGAAGAGGGGGGAGTGCTTCTCAGTGCTCAAGTCTTTCTGCTACTTAGACCCTATTAATTTTATGAAATTTATCCCGGCATGTTTAACAAGGCGTTGCCCAAGTGTGATTATAAATAATTAAAGGGCGGCAGCTCTTTGTCAAAACGCTGATCAAAGCACGCCGCAGCACGGCGTCTTCATCTGCTCTTCTGTCGTGACAGAGCTAAACCCCACCACCAAGAGCACCCCGAGAGCTCCCAGCTTCTTTGCAGCTCCAGTTAACTCAAGACTTTCAAACCCCTCCCATTTTCTATGAGGTTTATTTAAGAAAAAGAGCTAAACGGAGCAGCCTGAAGCCTTTTAATAAAAATGTTAACTAAGCGCTCCCTAAGTTGATTCCTTGCGTAAGTGATAGAAGACGGAGGGTTAATGGACATTTTATTTTAATAACCAGCAGCTGCTCGAGGAAAATTACTTACCAGACCCCACCAGAGTGCATCTGCGTATGTATCAAAGTGCTCATTTTCTCCTTTCTCGGCCAAGTATACCAGGAAAGAGGCCAGGATGAGGCACAGGAAGCCAATATACCAGGCAGTAATCAGCTCCTGCAAGATCATTAAGGGGTAGAAGAGAATAATTGCAATCCTGGTGCGCATCTCCAAAAGCCCAGCTACTTGTTTGCAGATTGGCCTTAGATCTGAACTTTTCCTGCGTTTTCTCAGGTTTTTGGGGCTCTGGTTGAAGATCAGTAGTGCCACTTTTTGAGAAGGGACCACGTCAGGTGGCCCTGTCACACACACACATCCCTATCCTGAAGAGCCCATCATCTAAACATATACAGCAAATGGAGAAGGAAAGGGAGTCTTAATAACTCCATTATTTCAAGATGTGGAACTGAAACTAAAAAAAATAAAACAAAATATTTCCCCTGTTCTCACAGGAAAGTGGGGTTAAAACTGAAATGGGAACCCCCAAATTCCTGGGGACTTTACTTTGGGCAGGTCCCTTCCACTTACTGGGGAGGAGCTACAATTCTGGAAAGAATATCCCCCAGTTTTGGGGAAGTTTTAATTAAAAATTCACAGGTGTGACGATTGTTTTGGGATGAAGTTAATACAGCAGTGGACAAGAGAGCTATAAAATCCCTGTGATTTTTACATAGACCTGGACAAGCTGGCTAAGCTTTTTAATGGAAAAAAAAACACAGGAAAAAGGAGAAAATTCAAATGCATCGTTCAGCAGCAGGAAATACAAAACTCATCAACAAATTCTTCCCAAAATGGGGAAAGAGGTCTTAACACCAGGGATCAGTTCTGCAACTGGTCCATGATCTCACACTGAGAGGAGAAACCCAGAGCAATAATGGTGTCTGCAAGAGGCTGCAGGATGAGCTTTCAGAAACGCATCCGCTTTGAAGCGTGCAACCCAGATAAAGGGCTGGCAACAACACCTGTGCTTAACGATGCTGCTGGCTAATTGCTAATTCTTCGCTGTGTCAGCATGCAGGTGGTCGCTGTGTTGAAGATATTCCCTGCAAACATCTAAACATCCCTCCTTTCTCTTCTCTGCTGGTTGGAGGGTTCCATCAGAGCTCATGCCTCTGACTGCTTTGCTCCCAATGTTACTCTACGGTGAGTTTCCAACCTCCCCAGGCCTGGAAGATGTTTGGGGTGGAGAAGTGAACCAAAGCGGCATCTCTGGTGGAGAGAAACATGAAGAGCATCTCAACATCCTTGCCTGGGGCTCGCTCACCTTACTGTGTGCGTAGACCACAGAGCCCAGGAGCTTCCAGGTGCCTCCCCGCCGGTCCATGCGGATCATGCGCAAGATCTGCAGGAACCTCAAACTCCTGAGCGCCGAGGTGGCAAAGACATTCCCTTGGGACCCCGCTGCCAGCACGGCGATGGATGCGATCAGCACCATGATGTCTGCAGGAACAGAGAGGGTCAACAGCTGAAGAAATGCTGCTGAACAACTACTAAACAGGGTGGCTCATCTACTGCCACTGGCAGCAGAAGGTTCTGCAGAACAGTGGTCTCCTATCAGCTGTATCTTGTACTGGAAGGACACAGCAGAAATCTTAACCTGGATGAAAAGAGCCACTAAACACCTTATGGAAACATCCTAGTTTCTTTCTCCACACCCATCTTTCCTATAGAAAAGAAATCAAATACTGCAAATCCGGAATTCTGACAGTATTCAGTGTTACTGATGCTAAAGCGGACTAAATCTTCACAAAATGCATGCCCTTTTCAATCAGCCACAGCTGCCTGTTACACAGTGCACTCCAGAGGTGTGAATTCCCCTGTTTAAATTGGGAATGAAAACCCAGAGGTCCACCTTAGCAATCCTAAGGTGCTCACGGATATAGAAAGGCCAAGAAAAACGGCATTGTTCTATATATGACAAATCCGAGGACTCTGAAAACTTCCCTCTTCCCTGGTTTTCAATGCAAATTTTGTAGGAATAAGCTAAAATCCTAGGTATGACCATTGCCAGCTCCTGGCCGTTTGAAAGCAGGCTCCGTAGTGCGTGGCACGGCCTCTCTGCCCACTCCTTACCCTGTTAAAAATAACTGCTGTGCACAGATGGCCCCTTTCACAAGAGGATCGCCGAGTACTTCACAAACAAGAATTAATTAAGTCTCATAACTCCCTCATGAGGCAGCTCATCAGCTCCAGGGAAGGCAAAGTGAGACACAGTGAGCTTCAAACAACTTGTGAGCGACTCGGTGTCAAGGCGGGACACAGGTTTGCAGGATCCCAGTTCCTACACCAAGCTTCTCCCAGCTAAACCCTCTTTTTATGGCCTTGGGTAGGTGTCAGATATGCCTGGGGTATGCAGGGCAACAGGACAGCTCCCGAGTCTGCAGAAAACAGGGTGGACCTCAAACAAAACAATAAAAACCACCTCCATGGATTAGGACTTTAGCCTCTATGCTTTTTCCCTTCTCAAGGTGGCCATGAAGCAGTTGAGGATCAACTCCCAATGTGCATGGAAGGAACCCAAACACTGTGCAAGCAAGAGCCTACAGTAGCCACTTTGGTCTGGGAAATCCCACACAAGGAGGCAGGTCTTACCAATGACGCAGAAAGGCTTGCGGGCAAATTTTAACCTTCCTCTCCAGCCCCGGTACCGGCAGCAGCAGCCAGCTGCCCAGATCCTCACGAAGTATTCAACCCCAAACACCACGATGGTGACAATTTCCTGCAAGGGAGACAATGCCATCAGTCAAGAAAGCAGCGTGATGGAGAGCGTGCTCCAGAACCAAGTACAAACCTGTAAATTAAACTCCACATACCTCAGAAAACCCATCACAGAGCGCTCTGCACTATTAAATGGAGAGCCCGGGCCTGAAAGGTTGCTCTTGTGTCTTCACTCATCCTCCCCTGGGGCAGTGAGAGGTACTGCACACTGCAGCCATGAACTAGAGTTTTACACCTCCTCCTATTGTGCTTGTGTCCCCTGTTACAAGATTGAGGAGTATCTCCTTATCATAGAATGGTCTAAATTGGAAGAGACCTTTAAGATTATCAAGTCAAACCATCAACACACAACCACACCAAAGCCACATTCCTCAGCACCACAACTGCCCAGATTTTAAATACGTCCAGGGATGTCAACTCCACCACTTTCCTGGGCAGCCTGTTCCAGTGTTTGATAACCCTTTGGGTCAAGAAATTTTTCTTAATATCCATCCTAAATTTTCCCTGGTGTAACTTGAAGCCATTTCCTGTTGTCCTATCATCTGTTAGTCGGGTGAAGAAACAGCCTCCAGGATTTGGAACCAGATGATCTTTAAGGTCCCTTCCAACTGAAACCATTCTATGACTCTGTGACTTGACTACATTAATGCTGAGCAGCTCGGGGAAGATCAGAGATAGGAATCACTGTCTACTCCACCCTAGGACTCTTCAGAGGGAACTTGAGCCTCTTCCCTAGAAAACTGGTCTGGTTGTCTGTATGTGCTGGGCCATCTGGAAGCAGTGGAGATCCTATACACCTTGATGCCCAGCGAGCACGCCAATGCTGTGCATCCCAGCTCCTTCCATCACCATCCCAACACCCTCCAATTTCTTTATTAGTGGAGCTTCCCTCAGCTTTCTCATGTGTCAAACCTGATGAAGCCCTGATTAGTCTGCAGCGCCTTTTGATGCCGATGTAGGGCAGAGACAAGGGAAGATGAAGAAAAGATAGAAGGAGAGGAGACACGTGAATCTGGCAGCCCCGTGCCGTGGCGGTGCATGCAGGATCTCTGCCGAGTCTCGATGGCAAGAGACACACTGTCAGTGCGAGGGATGCTGCACTATTTAAGGGACAAAACTCTGTAGCTTGTCATGGGATCAAATAGTTGCCGGGATGTTAGAGCGTGGGAGAGGAGGCAGAGAGATGGGCTGCCCCCTGTGCCATGTACCCACAGGGTTAAATATTGGGAGCTGCTGGACATCACACTGCTTTTCATCTGGGATCAGTCTTGCTGCCATGTTTTGCAATTGAAGATAAATGCAGAAAAAATTAAAAAGTTTAGGAGAAAGGGTCTTAAATGATCTTTAAGAATATTTTTTGTTTATTCCCGATACAGATCTCTTCATATTTTGCCTTGTTTCTTACCTGCAGGTCCCAGTGGTTCCCTTCTCACAAGTCACAGTTTAAAAAAAAAAAAACCCTCAAGTTTTTTTGTGTGTTTTTGACTTTGTTTTAATATCTTACTGATAGCTTCATTTACAACCCTCCCACTTACCAGGATATAAAGGGCCCCTTCTGAGCTGTTCTGGTACTCATCAATGGTCGAAAAGACAGACAGCACCAGGCAGGAGAAAACTAGTAGAAAACTATATAACGCAAAAATAAAAGAAGAGACAGAGAGAGGACATCAGTCTGCAGAGCAGGAACTTTTCACACTTCATCAGACTAGTCCAGAGAGCATTTCTGAACATTTCTCTAGGAGTATTTACCATCCTGCTATTATACCACCACGCGAAATGTGAGAGTAAAGCCCCTGGTTTTACTAACTGGAAGGGTTACGAGTGGATGGACCCACTGGACTGTTCCCAGTTTGGCCAGTGCCAATCCCATTCCCCTACCAGCAGGCAGCTCTAATCACCTCTGACATTATTTCCCCAAGGACCTGCCAGCTCTTACCACAATGTGCTTTCAACAAGCATGAAAGCAAAGAGAGAAATGCTGATTCATTAACATGATAACCACTGCCCAGAGCCCGGTCGGGTTGAACAAGAACCCAGAGAAAACTCCACTGATCCATTTTGCTTACACACGAGAGGGATTGCATTTCCCCTCCTTACCAGGGTAGGATATTTTCCAGTGGATTTAATGTTCCTTTCCACAGCTACAAAGGTGTCCTGGCATCTGCTCATGGATGGAGAAGGTTTCCACCAGCCCGCGATACCCACCGCTTGCTCAAACAAAAGGAGGGAAATTAATTTACTAAAGATCTATTTACTGATGCAATAAAGTAGGCCAGCGCAGGGAGAAACTAAAAGCTGCATTCTTTAAAAGCACTAAATAATTCATCTGTCTGGCTTTGTCTCGCATTCCTACAAACGGCAGATTGAATATTTATAAGGTACGGTTCAGCCGGTGGGTTCTGCTCCTTTGCGCTGAATTAAGAAAAGGAGTTTCACACCATCCAGGTCGTGCTTGTGGCTTTGCAATGACCATTAATGTCACAATAACAAGTAAAAATAGGGGAATTTGCAGTATTTATTTGAACCACAGGCTGAAACTTCCCTGCCCATTGGAGGGAAGAGACCTTCAGAGCCACCTCAGAGAAGGCTGAGCTTTGTCAGCAAGATGATGAATTCAGTGCAGACCCAGTAAGGACAATTGCCTGATTTCTCTCTGCAAATTCCCTCTTCTCACCCCAGATCCGATACCCAGAGACTTGAAACAACCTCAAGAGAGTGAGAGAACATCCCTTGCCATCCCACTCATGATGTCCCTTAATGTCTTCTCTGGGTTTCACTCAAGTTTTTTTCTCCCCAAGCTGGTCTTTTAAACATCTTGCCACAAACAAGCCTATGACAACTTGCCCTGCAGACAAACGGACTCCATCCATCCCTCCAGGTCACCCATGCTGGAAGCTGGGGAAGGGACCCTGCTGCTGCCCACACCATGGCAGGGGGACCAGAACCCTCCTCCCCCTCAGAAATGAGGGAGCTGCAACTGGGTCAGGCAGCCCTGCTGCTGAGGTGGCCCAGATTTTGCTGCAAAATCCTATGTTGAAGTGAGAAACAAATGAATAATCAATGAAAGAAGATAAACAAGAGGAAAACAAAAAGAAAAATAAATAATGGAAAAGGAAAGGACCATTGGAGGGGGGAAGAAAATCCTACATTTTCTGATTAAAGTCAAACATAAGCTGTATTTTTGTGACCAAACTTCAAAATAAAACGCCTGGAGAGATGCTAAAAGCAAAGAACCAATAACAATGTGGACTTGCGCACCATGTTGGGTTAGGTGACCCCCCTGGACAGATCCAGAATGAAGCCAAGTTCAAATGATGAGTCCTGGGAGGGACAAATACCATGAGAAATAGGATTGTCATACATTAAATTTGCCACTAGACAGGTATTGACGGGATAGAAGAAAGGAAATCCTGGGGTGGATTGTGCAAGCAGTGGTTTTTGTGGGGAGAGCCAGGGCACCTCTAGGTGCTGCCAGGGCAGTGGGATGCCCAAGTGCTGCTTCTTCCCTTCCCCACCTCATCACTGCAGCCTTTCCCCCAGTCTCTCTGTTCCTCCACCTCCCCAAAGCCAGCTCAGGGCTGCTGTAATTTCAAGCTCTGTGCTCTCCAGGGCTCTCATTTCCAGGGAGACCTGATGCAGATCACGCTTGCAGGGCCAACATTAATTACAGCACTTGCTGAGCATGGGAAGCAAGGTGGAAGGTGCCAGCTACTTCAGTGAAGAGTTCCACGTGGACCAAATCCCACGTGGATCAAAATCTCCCCTGTCTCAGTCCTGTTGGGGTCATTCAGCCACTGGTCCTGCCAACAAGGGATGCAGGCACTGGCTCATTGCAGGGTGAGCTGCTCAAACATCGCAAAATAGCTCCAGAGTGATGCTCTGCTTGACCTTGTGGCCCACGAACCTCTAGGAGGCTGTAAAAGGAGACTAAGAGAATGAAACCTTTCTGCAAGAAAATTGAATTCAGGGGGTTGGGGTCTTCATGGCTCCTGGGAGGCTTGGAAAGACCTACAGACGCCTTAGGAATAGCGGGTGGAAGAAGAAAGCCAAGAGGTATGCCCACCCTGGAGATTGGTGCACGTTCTCTGAGCTCCCACGGAGGAGGGCCATGGGGAACAGGAAGGCTGACTCTGCTTTAATTTCACCTAATCTACCCAGACAGTGCAGGAAAAGGGCTCCAGATAATAATGGATAGCTAGGGAAAGGGAAACAGGCTGATAAATAGTGTAGAGGTTGGGATGAATCTAATTTTTAAAGCTACATATCTAATCAAAGCAAATTATGTCTGCAGCCTGACTCTGGGTAATGTTAACGTGCAGTAAGGAACGTTAATTATGTCCCATCTAATGATTTTTACATTGAAGATGCCAATTCTGCTTAGAGTTTTGGAGAAGACAATATCCTCCTCCCGAGCAGACAGAAGCTGGGTCCTCTACAAGATATGGCTGGAGCTGGCACCAGCCTCTCCCTCACCCAGCTCCAAGGATGCCAAAGGTACCACAAGGCTTTGGACCACTGTCTCCTCCCCAAGTGATGGAAGAGGACACCTCCTGTCACTGCATCTTCTCACCCATCACCCATTCCAGCGAGCACCCAGCACCTTCTGCTGCTCGGTCTCCCTCTACGCCTGTTGCTTAGACCTTTAAGCTCAGCCAAGGCTCAGCTGTGCAAATCTGACTGCTGCTAATACTAATAAATCCAAAGTCCTCCAAAGTCTGGCTTTACATCCAAAGGTTACGTTGACTTAAAACACCCATACAAGCTTCTTATTACAATTTATAAATCCCAGCACAAAATTTGCATATCCAGATTTCATATCCATCGCGCTTCATGTTAGCAACAGAAAAAGAAATGACTGAACTCCCCCTCAAAAAAAAAAAAAAAAAAGAAAAAAAAAACAAAAGGCTTGAAAAAGAAAAGATTGCCATTTTCTTTTTCTTTTTTTTCTTTCTCTTTGGTAAAAGCATGTGATGGAATCATCATAAAGCTTTTCAGGTTAATCATCTAATTTGCCTTCCAAAAGAAACCCCCCTTGGCATCTACGCACCTATTTACATAAGAATTTTAAAAGACCTTTAAATTTATTCCTGAAATAGTTGTATTCCAATAATATTTGCCAACACACAGAAGCATCGGGTTTCCTCTGATGCAGAACCAATAATTAGCAACTGGATTCTGGAATGTCACGGGGCTGGATCGAATACAAGAAGGTGGCACAAGCTTGTAACAAGCCACTGTGCTTATTACACACTTTGCTGGCTTTCCCTGGAATTGGGAAAGGGAATTAAAGATTTGCTTAATTAGAAAGAGCAAAGTTGGAAAGGAAGGAGTAGTTTACGACAAGTATTTGATGGCTGCACAATGGAAAACAACTTCAAAATAACTTTGGGGATGCAAAAAAGCCATTGATAATTGTGCTAAAATAAAACCAAAAATGCATATTGGCCATTCCATCCGCAACCTCAGCAATCCATTTGCTGTGGTCTCGGTAAAGCGTTGGCTTCCAAGTATCTAAAACTTCAATGGCAATCAAAGGCCGTGAAAATGCAGCAACAACAATACAGCGAGGTGAAAGAACATCCATTCTGAAGAGAAACAGAGATTGTCAAATGCCTTTTAACACTCAGAGAGCCTCGTAACCGGAACAGGAGCATTTAAGGCTTGATTTAAATCTCTAGTGAATCATCAGCAGAATTCTGGTAATGCCATGACTTTTCCAGGGGTGAAGATGCTGCAATGCACCTACCCCTTAGCCAGGAGCATCCATCATCTTTATTCATGTAGGCAATCCTGCTGTGATTTGTAACCCAGCTCTTCATTTACAAGGCTAAACATGAGCCTAAATGCCTCACTCTGGTTTTCCACAACCCTCAGCCTCAGCCAAAACCATCTCCCAAGGCGACTTCTGTCACTAGCAGAGCTGAAAATAGAAGTAGGGAGTCCTGCCTTTCGGTCATGTGCCTTAATAAATGCTCTCCTTTCCCAAAATAGCTCCTGATGGTGTGTCATTCCCCACAGGTTTGGCCATGCCCAGCCCAGGTCTTGTTCCTCGGAGGAGCCTGGAGGCTCCCTGAGCACCCAGCGGGTGGAAAACATCCTCTGTGGGCAACACACTCCAAGGCAGGGATTCTCATGATTTATAAACTTAATTTTAATATATCTTTAGCAAAAGCTTCTCCGGGACAATGAAGAAGAGAAGGTTCTGGGGAGACCTGACTGCAGCCTTCCAGAAGGGAGCTACAGGAGAGCTGGGGAGGGACTTTTGGACAGGGAGTAGAGTGACCGGACAAGGGGGAATGGTTTTAAATTGGAAGAGGGGAAATTTAGATGAGATCTTAGGAAGAAATTCTTTGCTGTGAGGGTGGTGAGGCACTGGAACAGGTTGCCCAGAGAAGCTGTGGCTGCCCCATCCCTGGAGGTGTTCAAGGTCACGCTGGAAGGGGCTTGGAGCAACCTGCTCTAGTGGGAGGTGTCCCTGACAGTTAAAAAAAGGGCAGAATATGGGCTCACATTTATTTTCTCCATTATCCACCACTTTTGTAATCGATTTGCACTCCAAGAGCTCCTCTAGTCTTTCCTTCTTGTCTCTATCAGAGTCAGAGAGCAGAAAATGCATCATCTGCCCTGAGTGCCCAGAGCCAGAGTCCCCACCTGAACCCATGAACTGCAGGAATTTGAGCAGAAATGGGTTTTGCATGACCTATCTCCGCATGACCCAGCAAAGGATTGAGTATCTCCACGCTTTCAGGCAAGAGTGAGCTTAAGAGCTTTTCTGGATTGAAGCCTCAAAGAACAAAAGCCAACTTGGAAACGACAGGGAAGGGAGATCAACATCTGAATGCTTACAGCAGGAAAAGGGGTTAAATTTCAGGAATCGGTTGCTTGTTTTGCAGGCGGGCTCTGACCCTTTAACTTACTCAAGGCAACTGAGCTCAGAGTAAAAGCCTTATTAATAACAATCGCCGCACGCAAAATCCCAGCTCAAATGTTCTTCTCCATCCTCATCCAACATGAATCACCGGGAAATGCTTGTCTGCGTATTCTGCCTGCCCTGCGCACGCAGCCTCGGAGGAGCCAGATGTCTGGAGGAAAACCCAAAGTATTAATCAAGCCCCTGCACCTGCCAGAAGAACCCGTCTCTGCCGCGATTCAGCGCTGCCGGGCTGAGGTTTGCTTTTCCCAAAACTTGGTGGGGAGGAATGTCATCGTGCAGCTGCAGAAACCGTTCAAGGGAGAGAATGCTAAAGAGCGCGGTGCAATTATGGTGCATTGGAAGGTAAATTAAGAGTATAAAATATTGGATGTTTAAGTAATTCTTAAAACGTCTGCGCAGGCATTTACTCAGAGCACGTTCATTGATTTTCATGCGAGGGAAAGTTGCTGTCTCATGCAATACCCGTATTACTCAGATCGGAATCTGAGCACTGCATTGTTTCATCCCACAGGGTATTCCCCCAAAAGAGCCTCTGCTTCCTCCCTACCTCCGAGAGACCATTACTAGTGAGTGCAGGAATACAAACCCTTCCTGCTCTAACCTTCATCTGTATTCAAAGATCAAGTCAGGTCTGCTTCTTAAGGGCAAAGCCCTGCTTCTCTGCAACAACACAAGAAAAATAAACTAAATAAATTTCAGAGAACCATAGAATGGTCAGAGTTGGAAGGGACCCCAAAGATTATCAAGTTCCAACCCCCCTGCCATGGGCAGGGACACCTCCCACCACACCAGGTTGCTCCAAGCCCCATCCAGCCTGGCCTTGAACCCCTCCAGGGATGGGGCAGCCACAGCTTCTCTGGGCAACCTGTTCCAGTGCCTCACCACCCTCACAGCAAAGAATTTCTTCCTGATACCTAACCTAAATCTCCCCTCTTCCAATTTAAAGCATTACCCCTTGTTCTGTCACTGCACTCCCTGACCAAGAGTCCCTCCCCAGCTCTCCTGGAGCTCCCTTCAGATCCTGGAAGGATGCTCTAAGGTCTCCCCAGAGCCTTCTCTTCTCCAGGCTGAACAGCCCGAGCTCTCTCAGCCTGTCTTCATGGCAGAGGTGCTCCACTGAGCATCTTCGTGGCCCCCTGAACATCTTCGTGGCCCTCCACTGGACCCGTCCAAACAGTTCCATGTCCACTAAATTTAAGAAGCCAAGGGCTATGCCGCATTGTTGGAGCAGGCAGGAATTAAAAAAAAATCCTCTTGCTGAGGTCAAGCTCCTTTGAGTGACCCAGGTAAGCCACTTGACCTGCCTAACTGAGCTCGAAAACTGGGTTAAAAGCAAGATGCCCCTGCAAAATGTAATGCTGCATCTCATCTAAACATTCCTCGAGGGAATGGGATATACAAAAATAGGCTCTGGTCTAATTGCAGATAGGAAGATTGCCTCAAAATGTGCAGGGCTGGTTCCCGCTGCAGACAGGAATAGTAGCTGGTTTTTCAAAGGTCTGTCCCAGAATCAGCAATTCAGCTGGAGCTCGAGGTTTCCTGCCCGCAAAGGACAAGCTCTGTCTCACTCAGCTCCTTTAGCTTTGCCTCCCCAGCTCTGACTTTGCACTAGTTTTATAGCACCAAGAATTACAGCACCTCTAAAACGAGCATCCTCACTGACAGCATCCGCAGGGAGCTGCCAACACAGAGGCTCAGCAGCTCCCAGCCACCGCATGAACCGTCTCAAACCCACAGCAGGCAACTTAAATGGCTCAAAATCCTTGAGTTAACTTCCAAAAAAATATTAAAATCTCATTTTCCCCATGCCTCAGCCCATCATTTACGCTTCTGTAAAGGCAGGAGACCACGGAGCTGTGCTCTCAGGCTCCCTCCCAGCTAACAGCAAAGGACAGCTGAGATTTTTTGGGTCCATCCCTGGCTTCGTGCCTCGCTGACGAGAAGACAAGAATGTGGCTTCTTGGAGCCAGAGGCTAACGGATAATGCCAAAGCATAAACCGCAAGCACTAAAGCACTGCTAATTTCATTTGCTCGTCGTCTTATTTAATTAACTGAGTCTTGGTGAAAAGAAAGAAGTATTTGCAAACTGCCCGTGTAATGTGTCTTCAGAGTTGGTAATTTTGTCATCTACTTAATTTTACTTCTCTTGTCCCAGCTAGTGACTGGGAAGGAGCTCAGAGCCAAGAGCTGGTTCACAGCCTCTAGATTTTGGTCCCCAGAAGATGACCCCCAGTGGTCAGTTTTGGGGCTCTGCATCCCTTCCCTACATGAGCAGGGTGATGTTCTCCTCCATGACAAAAGTGGCAAACTACTGCCCTGGTGCTTTTTCATGCCTGTGAAGCTGCTCCTGCTGGTCTGGAAAGGTTTCTGCTGGGAGCAGAGCCTGGGCCGTGTGGACAGGCAGGACCAGAGGAGCTCCTTGGGGTGAAAGGATGCAAAAGAAACCCAGATCTCCAGAGACCTCAGGCTTAAAAAGGCAGCACTCCTTTATCCCTAAAAAAATTGCTGAAACAGCCAGCTATGCTGCAGGGAGAGGAGAGCAGCAAAACAGCTGCCAGTCAAACCCTATTTAACTTCACCACTAACGTAACTATTTATGTACTCTTCTAGGAGCTTCAAAGTTATTTTCCACCAAATCTCCCCTCTACAGCAGGGAAGATTTCCCTGAGCTGTAGCCAGATTTGCTCCCCAGGAGGGATGGGAAGATACTTCTACCACCCCCTGCAACGGTGTCCCCTTTACTCAGAGCAGAGAACGGCCAGCTCGTGACACTGGTGGCCCTGATGCATAACTCCAACACAGCAAGCGGGTGGCCAGGTGTGGATGGCGGAGCCCCCATCATCCAGAGCCCTTTGCAGGGGGAGCAGCTGCCCAGCGGGGAGGGCAAGGCCATGATCCTGCCAGAATATATAAATAGAAGAAAGTAAAGGCAGACTCAGTTACAAGGGAGCCTCCTTTTTAAAGCTTTTCATGCTGGGCAGCTTTGGGGGCTTGTCTCAATCAGGGCTGAGAGCCAGGACCTGCCAACTATGTTTTGGCTTGCCTGGATACTTGCAAAGAAGGAAGCACTGCCTCATCTCATCTACAGCTCCCCAAAATCCTCCACCAGTGGAAAAGGGGAAGAATGACACTTGTCCCCCCCATTCCCTGCAGCACAGCTATAGAATCACAGAATGGTCAGAGCTGAAAGGGACCTTAAAGATCATCAAGCTCCAACCCCCCTGCCATGGGCAGGGACACCTCCCACCACACCAGGTTGCTCCAAGCCCCATCCAGCCTGGCCTTGAACCCCTCCAGGGATGGGGCAGCAACAGCTTCTCTGGGCAACCTGTTCCAGTGCCTCACCACTGACACAGGAAAGAATTTCTTCCTAATATCTCATCTAAATCTCCCCTCTTCCAATTTAAAACCACTACCCCTTGTCCCATCACTACATTCCCTGACAAAGAGTCCCTCTCCAGCCATCTAAAGGCCAGCACCACACTTCATCTCATTATAAGGTCACCCCACCAGGCTGGTTCCCGAGCCCCATGCCTGGCCATCCCAACTACGAGCCAGCCCCAGCATCACTCAGGGATGTGAATGCACCCGCCCTCTCCCTCCCAGCTCTCCTTCTTCCTAAGGCACAGAGATTCCTGCAGTCACCCTCTCTGGCTACCTCATATTTAGATCCATTGGCCAACTTCCATCAAACCTCCCAAAGTGCAAAAAACCAGCAAAGGGCAGCAGTGAGGAAGGGAGCACCCTGGGTTTGCCCCTCAGAGGAGGCTACCATGTGAACCTGGTAGTGCCAGCATGGGTCAACCAGCCTGGGAGAGCCAGGAGCTCACAGAAACCAGTTTCCCCCCCCCCCTCCAAAAAACTCCCCCGCCTCCACAAATGACAGGTTTGTTCCCTCTCCTTGTTTCCCTGCGCCAGTAAACACAACAATAAATAGCAAGCTGCAGGAGGCAGATGATCGTGTGGTGAAAGGTGGAAAACATCTAAAAATGATTTAAAGCAAGGAGGAGAAAAGGGAGAGAGGGCTGCGGATTACATTCTCTGAGGAGGAGGAGGAGAAGTTGTTTGCCTGGTGAAAAGCAGCAGAGGCAGAGAAGGTTTTCCTCCCCACCCTGCACCTCCAGGTGATGCTCAGGTCCTCTTTGCAGGTCCTTCTTTATGAAGGTCCCTGGAACCAGCCCTGCGGTGGGACCCCACCAGCTCCAGCCCTGGGATGGGCTGGGAGCAAAGTCAGCACCACAGGGGCCAGATCCACGGTCTTTTGAAGCTCAAAACGAACAGGGACACAGGGTATGGACACATTAAAGCTGGAGAGAGATTAACTAGCTGCCATTTCAACACGCCGGTAAATCAAAGTCGATGGAAGCCATATGCTCTGCTGGGAAGCATCCATCTCGTTGCCAGGGAAACATCCTTCCCATTTAAAATGGCAGGCAAAGGCTTGTAAAAAAATCCCTGCTTTTAACCCCCTTTTCTCAGGCATGATCCAAGTCATCCCCCACCCCGCGTGTCTTTCCTGCTGCCTGGGAGAGCTGGCACAGCTTCACTCAGGAGCTGGAGAAGGCAACGGTGCCTCTCCCAGCATCCCTGAGGAAATCAGACCCAGGTTGACAGCACTGTGACCCCACTTTCAATTTCCAGCTCCCTCTCAAGATAGTTTCCATGGTTTATTCACTGGGAAAAACAAGGATAACCTGCCTGGGTCACATCAAGCAGCTCCGCTCAGGGATGCTGCAGGCACGTGGGATAGGACGTGCCTGGGTGTGGGGCAAGAGACTTCCAGAGCAAGAGACCAACCACCAGGAGGACCATGACCTGGGTTACTGCTGCTCAAACCCAGCCTCTTGCAAAGCAGCAGGTACCACTCCAGCAAAAAAAGTCTGACCTTGGGAATTAGGACAATCTGCAGCCAGGGCTGCGGGCTGGCAGGAGCAACAATAAACCCATCACCGAGCTCAGCAGCTGGCTGGGGTCTGCAGCTGGCCATGGGCCACCACCTGCTCTGCATCTGCACTTTCTCCTTGCTCCCTCTAAGCCAAAAATCACACTCATTGGCCAAAAATGTGGGCAGGACTGTTTGCTGGGATCTCTGCCGGCTGATGGAGGAGAGGGCAATGGGGGAGTGGGAAGGGGAACCCCCAGAGCACAATCTCTAACCCAGCAAATGCTCTCCAGCCTATTAATGCTAATGAATCTGCATGTAATTTTGTTTTATACAGAAGATACAGACCAGCAACCACATGGATACTGGGACAGAAAACTAGAAAACCTGTCATCCTCTTACAAAGATGTTACTTCTCTGTATTTACTGCTCATTATTTTTACTTTTTTTTTTTTTGCCTTTTTTTTTATTAACTCTTCTCATTTATTGTAAAACCCACAAAGACGATGAAGCCAACTGTTAAAAGTACGGAAACCGAGTATTTTCTATTCTGATAAGTAGCTGTGCTCTCACAACCTTTATAATGGAGATCAGAGACAATATTTAATAATTCAAAGCTGAGGAAGGCCTGCCGGGACAAGGATACTTGCTGAAGTCTCCTCATCTGTATGGGAAATGGTTATTACTGCTGGAAGAGGGAGAAGCTACAGCTACAGCACAGGGAGCAGGGATGCTGAATTATGCCTCAGGAATCCCGTATGGCTGAATTCCTCCAAACCTCAGCTCCCATACTGGAAAACGGAGGTAGCGGCTCCTCCCAGCACACAGGGGCACAGCGTTTAAGCCCACGCTTAGCTCAAGACATGCCCATGGCCCTCAGTAACCCAGAAATCCTTCCAGAGCAGAAGAAAACCTGGCACAAAAAGCACCACAAAGCACACCAGTAACCAAGGTTGGTGTGGACCGGAGCCAACACCACCCTCCGGAGTGAGAGCACAAAGCCACCCAGGAGCACGCAAGAGCAATGTCCTCCAACACACGACACCAGGGCATGCCCAGCCAAGGTGTTAGCCCTCCCCTGGTGGTTGCTCCAGTCCTAAATCCCTTTTCCCAGCCGCTCACTTGGCTCCTCATGCTGGTGGTGGCAGCCGGTGCGGAGCCGGCAAGCAGACGCCGCAGCGTGACTTCTCCATCAGGGCATCCTGCTCCTGCCAGAGCCGGGGAAGGAGTCACCTTCACTCGGTGGCATCGTAGCAAGATCTCCCCGGCGACTCGTCAGCCGGCTCCAAGATACGCTCGAGCTGTCTGGGAATTATGTCACCAGGCACCGTAAATATCAAATGGCCCTTTTCTGATCCTGCGCGCTCCTTCCCTACCTCCTTCTTGGCTCGGAGCCTCACGAGTGGCCTGTGCCGCTCGTTGAGGACGCTGGCAGTGATAAAAAAGCAATGAATGGATAATAGCCAGGTAGTATTTTTGAGTTACAGCATCGTCAGCCTGCTGCGGAACCGAAGCGGGAGCAGCTCTCCGTCCTGGTTGTGTAACCCAGCCTCCCAGGACGCTCCTGGTAATTACAGGGCCTTTCCCCGCAGTCCCGTGGGGGCTGGATGCTGCAAAAGGATGCTCAGATTCCTCCCTAGCACTTTTTTTTTTTTTTCAGCCTTCCCTAGAAACAGCAAAGAACAAGAAGAAGCAGGAGACAGGAGAGAAAAAAGAAAAACAACCAAGATGTAATTAATCTTCATTTAATTTCTGCTGTGCTTTTAGGAAATGAAAAATAACCCAGCCCATCAGGTCTTGGGCCACCTTCTTGGACTGCTCTGCCAGTCCCTGTGTGTCACACATGGAACATACATCCCACCCCACAGGGAATGGCACTGAGGTTGGCTCTGGCCACTCTTCCGGACACACATCCCACAGGGACGTGGCTGCAGGGTAGACAGGCCTCCCTGGCCACAGATTGGGGCTGGCAATCCATTAGCTTAATGAATTTCTCTGGAATTTTTAATAGCCATCTGCTCCCACGTGGAGAAGGGCCAAAAGAGCAAGGCTTGGTAGGACTGGAACTCGTTTTGGAGGTTCAGTCTGTTTCTCTGCAGGGAACTGGGGCTTGGGAAGGTGCTCTCCACCAAGCACACCCCCAGGGCAGGGTTGTTTTCTCTGCAGCGGGGTGGTAAAACCAGTAAATCTGATGGAGGTGATCTCCTTGCACATGGATGGGTCAAGAGACCCTGGAGACCCAGGTACCACCAAGCCCTGTCCACTAGCAGGTCTCCCAGATGTGGCTATTCCAAAGTATAGGGTGGAGACTGAGGTTGGGATATATCTCACCTACTTGTAGATGTCTCCAACTCCCAGTAGATAGGATGTCCCACCTCCAGTGGGACAGACATCTTCAGAGTTTTGTTCACTTGTCTTATTCGGCCACTTCCATTACTTGCAACCTCAAGTCATTCCTTCCCATACTAAGGGAGGTTAATCCACCACCAACTTACAAACAAGTTCAGACCCACATTGCGTTACTTATCCCAGAGATCTACTGATTCACAGCCTCACCAGCTCACTCCACGCCATTTAGCGTGACTCAAGATGCTCCCACCACCCACAAACAGGCATCAGGGGGAATACAGGGCCTGGAAGGGCAGCTCGGAGAAGGTTTCAAATTATATCTGATTTCTGTTGCGGAAAAGAACAGCATCAGCAACAACAAAAGGTCAATGCAGAAATTCTTCCTACCCCTCATTAGCTGGTACAGTAAGGGAGAAGCTGCCAGATAAGGATAGCATTGAAAACATCTAGATGCTAAAAGGGAAAATAGAGAAAAAGAAGAAAAACTCAGTGCAAAATTCTGTGACTGAGTGTCATGCCTGACAAATTAGTGACAAAGAGCTCAGAAAATTCCCCTTTTCTCTAGGAAACGGAGAAAATTACAGGAATATTATATTCCTCACAGGAATAGACATTAACTAAGAAAAAGACAACCACAGCAGCCATAAGGACCAAATCACGAGGTCACGTTAACAAAGTTTCTTTAGTGCTGACAGGGATTAAATGCATTGGTCCCTCAGGCTGTGGAGACAGAGCCCTCACCAAGTGCCAGCAATTTAGTTCAAGACGCAATGACATGAGGACTTGTCCCTCTGGCTCAGGGTGATGCTTAATTGGGTGTGAAGCCAGCTTTTGGATAAGCATTGCCATTAGCACGTTGGCTTCTCTGCAGCTCCCCAGAAAGCTGTTAAGTGAGGGGTTCTCCTTGCACCCCCAAACTCAAACGCATCAGGGCAGCTTCTGCAAGGCCACCAATCAAGCATGGGATGTGTCTGACAAGGACCATCCCAGGAGATAAGAGACAGTGAAATTCCTCCAAACCCAGCAGCTCCTGCGCCATTGATGCCTCAAAGGAGCCCATCTGCATTTGCCCACCACACCTCCTCTGCCCTGCTCTGATACCAACAGAGAATTGCAGCCACTCAGACATATCTCCTCCCTCCTAAGGAAGAAAAATCCCACTGATTAAAAACATAACAGCATCAGCAAATCAACCTCAGGTGAGAAAAAGAGGTCCAAACCACACTTCCCCCTTAGTCACAAGCCACTGTAGAGCAAGACTTGCTCCTGGCCATGGACACGCAGCACGCTGTCCTAGATGGCTATTCCACCCCAAGATGGACAAGAAGTCCCATGCAAACTCCTACCCATGCTCCAAGCAGCCATGTTCCTTCAGCCAGGAGAGATGGGATCAGCAGCACGGATCTTCTAAGCCATGGAGCCAGTTTAAGGGTTGGTTTTGCTGCTCATTCAAGCCTGGAGTCTTTATATAGAATCAGGGCAGGATCCAAAAGCGGAAGAGAGACACCCACTCCCAGGGAGTGTAACACACACACTGAAATAAATAGCTCCCTGCCTAAGGAGATGACTCAGGAATCTCAGTAGTCCTTACAGCACAAATCACTGCTAATAAACCCCAGGAGACTTGGAGGAAGGCCCAGTGAGAGATGAACTGGACAAGACGTGGTATTTCCAGTCTTGACAGACATAGAGGAAGAAGATGGAATGAGTAGCCACAGAATTAACCCAACGTCCAACACTGAAGCAATGGCCAGATCAATCTGAGAACTTCGTGCAGTCAACCTGCTTCAAGAGCAATGGACAGCCCTTGTTAATGGGGGGAGGTTTTGGTTTCCACCACTCTTCCTGGAAGCCACTCAGGCTCAATCACTGCATGGCTTGAAGTGGCAGGAGCAACACGGCCTCACTGCCTGTTTGTCCAGCTACAATAAACAGATATTTCTGTTTAACTCCTCTGCTCTTCTCTTGAGTGACAGATGGAGCGCTCTTGCAGCCATTATTACATTCTTCAGATCAGGTAACGAACCTCCGAGCAAGCATAAACTCAATTAATGGCCACTTTGAGACTCTGAGTTGTGTGAAAGCCCATAAACATGCAGGGGGAGAAAAAAAAAAAGTCTCCCAGTGCTGTCATTTTGCTGCCACATATAACACTCCAACAGCGAGAAAGCCGAGAAGCTCAATTCACAGCCCTCTACGTGCTGCATTTGTAATGAACAGCAAGATCACACCAAACGACCCCAAAACAGCGAGCCACATCTCAGAGAAGACATATCTCCATTCTCCCAGCCCAAAGTGAACTCTGCTGAGGTTCTCAAACTACCAGGATTTCCCTCTAAGATAAACCAGCCTGTCTCTCTGACAGTCTGCTCAGGCCAAAACCAACCCCACCTTCTTTTGCAAACCCAAGGAGCACAAAGAGAAACCAACCCACCAATTCAAAAGCAAATAAGAAGACGGGCAAATACTGTTAGAAAGAAAAGTGGAGCAAAGATAACATTTACCAGCTGTTCCCTGACAACTGCTTTATGCCCTTCATCTGTCTTGTCTGCTCAATGCAGTAAGTCCTTACAGCAGGGACCAGCTCTTCTCAGCTTGGTGTGCAGCACAGAAGCTTGTAGGCTTCTCTATCCATTAGGGGTGCTTGCACACTGCTGCAATGTTAATGGAAGGTTCTTTTCCCCTTGGTATTCCCTTTAACTATTATTTGACTGAAGTTTTTAGTTTTCTTTTGCGCCACAGATTAGTTTTTCCAACCAAATCTGCAAGAGGCACACGCAGCAGGTACCCAGACACAAGCTCCCGCGTTCACACGCGAGATGGAGAAGAGCTGGATGTGAGTCACCTTTGAGTCAGGATTTCTGCTAGGTTTTCAGTTTGTTGTGGGTTTTTTTTTTTCCCCTCGGGTATCATAATAACTCTACGGAGAGTGACAGCATACGTGTGGAAGCTGCATTAAGACTGCCTCTCCTGCTGTGCTCATCCATCGCAGCACGCCACAGCAGCTCCAGCACCACCAGCCAGATTCTGTGTCCACACTGTCACCTCCCCAGGCTGGCAGAGCCCTAAACGAGAAAAGCAGGACTTCCAGGCAGATCAGGGTTTGTTTACAAATGAGGCATTTGTGAATCCCTAGGAAAGATCCTCCAGAAGGCAAAATCTCTGCATCTTTCAATAATCTCCTCCTAAAGAGACCAAGTGCCAGCCGTGATGGACAGCCAGGAGCCCCAGAAGGAGAGCGGTCACCTCCCAACCCACACACGGGCAGTTGTTCCCTCTGACCTTGCCTGTCCTCTTGTTTCTTTGTCCTGTCCCATCCCTCCCAAGGCAGGATGTAAAAAAGAGGATATTTGAATGAAGACTGGGCACTGTTCTTCAAGAGCCCAAACAGAACTGTAGCTGCTTATGAACGTTAATCAGTATTAATAAGGCTTGATTATCTTCTGATTTCCCCTGGGTCTTGGGTTGCAGGTCCATGAGTTGATCAGAGTTTGTTACTAAAGGTTTCTTTCTCAAAATCATGTCTCAAACACTGCCCAGTAAATGTGGATCTCAAATCCCAGCCATCCCACATCTCGCCTTGACCTTACCTGGCAGGGTCTCCAGAGGGGAGTTCTGGCTCTGAACTTCAGTTACCACAGGTTGTGGCAGGAGGCTGGAGATGCCTCAACTCACTCCAGTTTGAAGTTGTGCCAGGCTCTGTCTTCTCTCTTTGTGGTCTGGACTAATCCCACCCAGCTTTCCCCTAAGGCATGCAAGGGACCTCATGCTCCCTCTGCCATCAACAAATGGGCATTTCCAGAAGGATGACTTGTCCACTTAAGATCTGCACTGAGGCTCCTATGGGATTTCTGTGACAAACCCAAGCATCACTGAACTCCGGCTGAATGCCCACTCCACCTGCAACATTTGGGTGTTGTACATACTGAAACAAACCCAGCAACAGCTCAGTCACAGGGCTTGCACAGACACTCAACAGTCCCAGTGACCCTGCTGGAGCTCTAAATCACCTCTTTGAACAGCAGGATTGAGAGGTGAGAAGATCTTGCAGGCTTTCTAGTCCCCGTACCTTGGAAAAAGCTGCCCTTTGCCATCCAACCCACTCAAAAAATGTCATTAGATGGATGCGTACTGAACCCAGAGCTTTCCACACATCTAAAAAGCATGCTAAGAGGCTGGAGTGATACCAAAGCCTGATCGGAGAGAGATCTGAAGGAACGCTCCAGTTTCCTTCGTTTATTGGCAGTTAGACAGCCAAGATGCCCCAAGGCTGTAATAAAACAGCTCTCACCATCCCAGCCAGTGACTTGTGCAAGATACTCCCCAGCAAACACCACTATATGTAATTAATTCAGTGCTTTAGAACAAACACACATGACCTCCCTGCCCAAAAAAAGCACCTTCAATGTAAGTGTCAGAGGAGGCTGCATCCACAGCTTACCCAGGACACGGCTAGGAAAACTGTGTGGGGAGCTGGGGTCACCCACAGCTTCAGGGAGATGATCAAGTATCACATAACTTGTTCTTACGGGAGAAAACCAGCATTTTTCTTTAACCCTGGGTGGCTGGGGACCACATTTAAATGCTCCTGTAGGTCTGGTGGGGTCATCTTTTGCCATAGGTGAGTGTCAGAGTAGCCCAAGTGGTTTTGGTTTGTGACCCAGTGAGGAGCTACTTAAACTTATGGTGAAGGACCCAGCTGCACCAGTCAACCCACTGCACCCATTGTCCTTCTGTGCTACCTGGTTTTGCTGCTTTGTCAAGCCACCTTGCAACATAGCTCCTGCCTAAATATACTCAAGAAACTCAGTTCAGGTCCCCACCACAATCCAGTTTTGAAATGTGGTTCTTTTTTGGCCGCTGGGGACCAAAAGCCATTGCACTATTCTGCAGCAACATGCACCTTGGAGCTGGAGACCACCTTTTTCTTTGATGCATTGGGAACTGGGGACATTTCACACCAGCACAGACACGCTCAGATTTGCCTGAGAAGCACATGGTAGACAGTCACAATTTAATCCTTTGTAGGAGCTCTCCATCTTTCTCAGCTCTCCTGCATCTTCTCTACAGGAGATTACATAGCAGAAAAAGGGGACTGACACATCTCCCTGCCACCACAATTTAAAGAGCAATCTGTCCCTCAAAAACTGCCTGAGAAATCAGCTAAGTGTTTGGGTTACCTTAAAAAGGATTACACAGGGCTAAGTGTTTGCTGTTTAAATCCCAGATGCCAAATATTGAGTTTATGTGGTTTTTTTTATCCTGGTAATACCTAACTGATGCCTCACTGACAGGCAAACCCTGCCCCATCAAAGAAATCACTGTGTCTCACCCTGCTGATGTCCCCTTCCTCTGCTGCAATGCAAAAAATAAAAATATTTTTTTAAAAAAATCAAGAAATCTGATTTTTCTTAACTGCATCTCTTTAAGCAATGCCTTTCTTCCCTTTAGTACCAAATTTTGGGGTTGCTTTTTGGGGGTTATTTCCTCTCCTATGGTCATGCCATAGGAGACTCATCTGGGCGAGGTGTTGCAGGGCAGAAAGGAGGTCACTCAGAGGATGGGCTTGTTTTTCCACTTCCTTCATGTCAGTGTGGGGTGAACGCGATGACTGGAACGTGACACATTAAAGCGAGTGAAATCAGGTTGCTCCCACCAAGCTCTGACTAAGCAGCTGGAGAAGAGCTCGTGAGGCATCACACCCTGGAGGTCTCCCGAGTCCTCAGGACAGGTCTGAGGTCAAAGCCCAGCAGATCCGTTAAACTCAGCACTTCTGGGAGATCTGTATTGGTTCCTTCATCCCACCTACTCAACGAGGAGGTTGGGAGGAGAACCCAAGAGGTCCCTGCATGTCACTGATGAATTTGGTGGCATCAAACCTCCTAGTGATGTCCCTGCCTGTGGGTGAGGGCTTCCCATGAACCACCCCACCACCTCCCCTCAGTGCTTGGGGATGGATAAATGAGACTGTCAAACTAAATTTATACTTAATCAGTAAATATCATTAAACAAGTACAAAAAAATATAAGTGGAAAACAAAATAAAACTCGAGAACATCCTATAAACCCAACCCAGGCAGCAGAAAAATGGCTGCAGGTTCCCAGAATCATTCAATCTGACGCGAAACATTATCTGAGAACAAAAAAAACACGTTTTCATTAGTCCTCGAGAAAGGAAAGGAGTCAGAAAAGAGGCCACCTCTGCACCAAGAAACCCTGGACCTTCAAGGGAAGCAACTGCACCAACTCTCCATCCTCCCACCGCGCCAGCCATGGCCATGCCAGGATGCGGGCAGCACAGAGAGGGGACTTTCTGGAGAGAGAAAGGTGGCTTCTGGCTGGGTTAAAAAGGAAGAACAAATAGGATGGGGACAGCCCAAGGAAATTTTTAATGGAATTAGATGGGTAGGAAATGTTCTCCCTTATTATAATTTAAGTCCGTGCACTTGCTTAATTAATACTGAATGTGTGGTGCACAGTCTGCGGGTGAAAAAAATGCACCCAAACTATTTTTAACACAGTTAAAAAGGCGCATTAAGGTTGTAAATTCCAAGTAGAAAAACGCAGGAATGATGTTGGCCCTGGGCACGCAGCTCTAGAAGTCTCTGAATACAAACTGTTTTCTTGCTACTGCCCCAAATCCAGCCCCCTCCTCCACCCCACCTTCTTCAGCCCAGACCAAACACAAACAGCTCAATTTGGGATCACCAAATGTGTCTCCAGAGGCATCGGGCTACCAGTGTGGCCACTTCAAGTATCCAGCTTAGGCTGACACAGAACATAGCAACCCCTCTTGAAATAAGAGGGTAGGGACAGGTAGGGACAAAAATCCTTTTCAAGTATCACAGCTCAGCATCAAGAAGCACGGGACAAATTACAGCATGCAAGGTAAAAGGACTAGAAGGAAAAAAATATTAAGTTTAAATTACTCAAAGAAATAAAATGGAATATTTTTTGGAAGCAAAATGCCTCTCTGCGCAGAGAAGATCTACCTGAAGACCTAAGTGCTGCTACAACCCTCAATAAGGCTGGCCTGCTATGCAGGCACAGCTCAACTTTTCAAGTTTCAGCTCAGCCTTGAGCAGAATGAGGCCATGTGTGTCACTGCCAGGGTTCTGTCAAAAAAAAAGAAGAAAAAAAAAAGATAAAAAGGGGTGGAGGGAGGAGGGGAAATAGGAAAGAATGATGCTGAGAGAAATACTGGGAGAAGATGAGAGATAGGAGAGGTTCAGATCTCCAGGAGCCGGAGTCCACCTCCAGCCATGCTCAAAAGTGGGACCCACCAGGTTTCACTGTCTATAAATATATATATATAAATTATTTTATATATATATATACACACAAACAGGCCTTCCCTGAGCAGGTCACCCAGTTGTGTCAGTGTAGGAAGAGTTAGTAAGCACAAAAATGAATCACAACACAGAAATATCAAATAGTGCTTTTGCTCACAGAGATAATGGCGCTTTTAGAGCCAACACCCCAGATGAGACCACATTAACCAGTTTGGGGCAGGGAATTGCTCAGAATTTCCCTGGTTTCTTAGGCATGAAATGGTGCAAAAGGGAATGAGCAAAGACTGGAAAAAAGATACCAGCCTCTGCAAACTGGCATTTCCCAGAGGCACCTCTCAGATTTATTAGAACATATCCGTGCTGGAAGAGTCTCTACAGCTGGTGTCTCGGCACTCGGGTGCAGGGAGGTTGCATCCACCTAAAAAAATAGGCAGTGGAGTCTCTAAGAATCTCTGCAAGCTAAATTCCAACCCTGCAGGGTCACAAACTCATTCCTACTGGAAACAGATCCTAAACCTTCATGCAAGAAAGCCCTGTGAGAAGCAGGAGCAGAGAAACAGGGATGCTGGTAGATGGGGTTTGGGGTGGAAGGGCTGAGAGATGGCAGCAGGACAGGGGATCTCTCATCCATCCCTGAGGATTCCCACTCCTGCAGTATTGGAGGGTAAGGATGGTGGGCTTTTTCTCAAGGATTCAGCACAAAATGGGGTTTTGGGCAGGAGGAGATGGCATGACCCCAATAGTGTGGCTAGGGCACTGCACCAGCCATCAGGGGTGGCTCCAGCCCTCCCACACAAACTTTATGACCTTGAGCCAGTCCCTTCATCCTCCCCTATCTTTGAATAAGCAGCTGCTAAGCTTTTTATCTGTCCTGTCTGTCTGGATTACAGACTTCTAGTCACAGAAGCCCAGGGAACCCTCTCCCTGCCCCATTCAAACACGTTCAGATCCGGCACGGGCTGTGCCAGCCTCACCCGGGGCAGCAAAGGGCAGTAACTGCTGCATGGGCTTATCCTGGTGACTTTAGATGATGTTTACCATATCCTTCAGCTCTTTAAATAACACATTAGGGAACTGCAATGGCTAAACCGATGAGATGCACAGTTCAGAAGACTGCATTCCATAGAACTTCCCAATATACAGTAAAAAAACCCAGTTATATCACCGATGCTTAACAGACATTGGTGCAATTACCCCCTCAGCCCTGAATTCAGCCTCAGTTTCCCAATGGGTGTTTGAATATGGGGGGTTAGAGGATGTTTTTGCAGTGATTACATCTCCCAGCTGCTCGAGCATCTCCTCCAAGGTGATCCAGGGAGGTTCCCCAGCTCCCAGCACGTTCCCAGGCCAGCGGTTTCCAATGGCAGAGCACGGCTCCACGTGGTGTCACGGCAGGCACAAGTGGAGTCACGAGCCCAGGAGAAATGCAGCTGCTTGGGCTGGGAAGGGGGGGTGGGGGGAAGACACCTGGGGTGTGAGAACCAAGGGGCACCCCAGGGAAAGGACATCCAGGGGACAGTGAGCCCTGGTAGGAGCTCAGTTCGGGATGTCCCCGCTCCGCTTGGATTACGTGTCCAACCAAATGCCACCGCAGAGAGACAGAAATGAAGATGGAGCAGCTGAAGAAGCCACCCACAGCCAGGGCTACCCTTGGTAGCCCCTTCCACCTCTGTCATTGTCACCCCAGTGCCCCCAAACTGGGGTGTCACCTGCATTTAACAGCCAACAACATACCCTGCACCCAACGTCCCCCCATCCTCAGTGCACACATAGGCAAGCACCCAGCTTGCAACGCAAACATTCAGCCCCTCCACATAATTCTGGAAGATTTTGCGACACAAACACCAACCACAGCTCCAGAGTGTAGCCCTGAGCATGAAGGATGCTCAGGAGTCCCAGAGGTGGGACTTCACACTCCTCATCATAGCTAGGACAGAGCTCCACAGATTCTCCCTCTTCTCTTTTATCCCATTTCCCTGGGGGAGGACGAGCTCCTTGCAAGGATCCCAACCCTCTGCAGCGCACGGCAAAGCTCTCCCTTGCACCCAGCCAGGATTTCACCAGCTGGACCCACCAAGACCTCCCTGGAAGGCCTCAACGTACAAAATGGCTGAGGACCAGAAAGCATATCCCAACACCTGATCTGAGAGTAGCAAAATGATGGGGGAAAAACAACCACAAAAGGCCCAAAATCTCCTCTCGCTGGGGCTGAGCGAGGCCCCAACCATGATGAAAAACATGCAAACAAAAAAACCCAAGGGAACCAGAACCCAAGGCTGAGCCCAGGCCTGCAGAAGAGCCTGGTGGGACTGTGGGAAGTCCCAGGGGGAAGGGAGTTGCAGTAACACAGCGATTTGTCTTGACCCTCTTGCAATCCTCTAAACAACGGGAAGTCATCCGTGCTCCCGACGCAGCAATGCCCTCGGATATAGGCATCCTTCTGCCAAACAGCAGGGCAGATGTGGGTATTTCTGGATAAATAAAAAGGGGTGACAGTGGGGAAATGTGCACCCTGGGACTGCTCCTTTGTTTACCGCTCCATCGCTGTGCAGTCAGGAAGCCCCAGACGCTGATTAGCATTTCTTTCTAGACTCATCTTCAATTCAGCCACTTCCCACAGGAGGACAAAAACAAAAAAAAATACCTCCAGAACCCAGCACAGAGCCCCAAAACCAACCCCGGCCCCAAAACCCTCCGCAGCCAAAGATGGGGCTGGGGGAGAAGGAGCTCTGGAGAGGTGGGGGGAGAAAAGAGCCAGTGNGCTCCCTAACCATCCCTGCCACCCGGCATCCCCTCCCCGCATCCGCTCTGCAGCTGGAGCATCCTTCGGCATGCATTTGGGGGCTGGAGGGATGGGGCTGTCAAGGGCAGACCGGGATCAAGGCGATGAGGGGGTGGTGGGGGGTGGGAGGGTGGTCTCTCCCATCGGGTTTGCCCCCCCTAGCCCCCTCCCCTCCATCCTTTTACTCACACATATGCGTGGTAAATGAAAGCCCAGCCCCGCGGTCTCTC